>JABUQX010090512.1:0-10000 GCA_015478945.1 Trachelipus rathkii | reverse complement strand
TGCCCACACCTCAAATGTTATATTATCTCTAGCGCAAATTACGCGTATGAGCACAGACGCAGGCTTTAATTAAAGTGAGGGAGATTAAATTCAGCAAGAAACATAGAAGATGGAAGAGAATTCCTCTGAACAGATGTGGCCAGGAAAGAAGGAAGCACTGCAGCGAACAAGCCTGGAGTTACCCAATATCAACACAAAACTCATACGCCGACACAGCACCCTGTGCTACGAGGGCCTCGTAAAGGTGTGGTACCGAGTGATAAGTCCCCTGCAATCACCTTGCCGCTGCGGGTTACTAAGAAAAGAGATAAAGGCACAACATCGCGCCGTAAAGATAGAAGGTCAAGTGAACTGGAAAGTGCAGAACAGTTTATAAGCCTTTTGGCCTATGCCTCGACCCTATCCAAAAGCCGGGTGATGAAAACTAGGCCCCCCCCCTAATTATGAGAGCAGTACTCCACTACAAGGGCGGGATAAGGCCCTTGTATAGCTGTGAGCAACTGAGAAGAGGAAAAATGTCTCGCAGCTAAAACGAGAGCGTGCGCGAGTTTCTTTGAGGGGACGCCCTAAGCAACCGTGTGTGATTGTTAGGTTTCCAGGACATTTTTTGTTTATGTTAAGAGAACCGTTGAAAGAGGTTAGGAAAGTTAGAAGTGGTCTTAGAGAGGGAGATTTGTAAATGTTGGGTTTTTAAAGAATGAATTTCACAAGGTTGAGACGACCCCACCGGGGAAATTCTATCCAGATCAGCAGAGTAGATTAAGATGAGAGGAAAGACGAGAGCATTTCTAAGAAGTAAAAAGAAGGAGCAGAATTGAAATGAGCATTGAAATGGACAGGGACAATACAGTCATCGGCATACGAGTGGATAGAGTGAAATGTGCAGGTGAGAAGATCATTGATGAAAAGTAGGAATAAAGTAGGGAATAAAGACAGAACCCTGAGAACACCACTATTGACAGAAAAGGAAGTCGCCCCATCAACAACAAGCCATATTAGGTGATTTGAAAGAAAACTAGACATTAATAAGCAAAGGAAGAAGGAGAGAAACCCAAAGGAGGGGAGCTTGGAGGAGCAGTGACGCGTGTCATACCCGGTCAAATGGTTTGGATATGTCAAGGCCACCACGCAAGTCTCCCCCGTAGTTCCTGAGGGCGGAAAACCCTAATCAGTTAGATAGAATGGTATATCGCCAGTAGACCTCGAGCTCCGGAAAAGCCGTACTGGCGATCGGAAAGAAGTGAATGAGACTCCAGATGAATCTAAGAAATGAGAGTGAGAAGGTTTCAAAGATCTTTAGTAGAAACAATGAAGAGCTATGGGGCGATTAGTTAGAAGGATCAGAGCGGGTTCCTTTTTTCGGAAACAGGTTGACATGTTCGTGCTTCCAACAGAGGGAAAGTATTAGTATTGAGGACATAGAGAATATAGTTGAAAGAGGGGCGGGGTCACACGAAAGCACACTCCATCAAAACTCGGGAGGAATGCCATCGGGCCACCCCCTTTCCTAACGTCACAGATTTCAGGAAGCCATTGCATCCAATCAAATTGTAATCACAGTCAATGGCACTTATGACCACCTGAGACAGGAGGAGGAGGAGGAGGAGGAGTGCCAGAATCGTCTAGGATTGAGTTAGAGGAAAATAGGAGGCTGAAGAGATTTTCCTATTCAGTTGAAGAATTAGCAACCAGAACCAACAGATCGAATAGGAGGAGGAAAAACAGATTTACAGAAGTTGTTAGAGATGTTTTTGGCAAGAGGCCAGAAAGATTGTCAGTAGGAGAACCAAACCAAGAAGGTTAGCGCACTTTCGTTGATGAAGCCCGCTTTGCTCGACGAAGAGTATTCCTGCAACCGATTTCAGCTGAATGAAATTAGCAAAATGAAACAATGCATGAGAAATATTGAAGCCCCGATACGCACTGGTCTTTAGCCTGAATGACAGAGAGGCAAGCACCGGTCAAACCACTGGATTATGAGGGAGAAAGATTTAGGCGAAGAAGAAATGAACCTGCTCATACCATCAATAATTACAGCTCCTATCTTATCGGCAGAAACCAGTCATTCCAATTATAGCTAGCGTAGAAGCTGCGCAAGGCCCCACAATCGGCCCGATCAAAGTGCCAGAAAAAAAAATTATATATATATATATATATATATATATATATATATATATTATATATATATATATATATATATATATTATATATATATATATATATATATATATATATATATATATATATGTAATAATATCTATTTATAATATATAAATATTTATATTAAATATATATATTAAAATTTATAGATATATATATATTATATATATATATATATATTATAATATATATATATATATATATAATTTATATACTTAATATATATATAAGTATAATATGATATATATATATCCAGAAATCGAAAATTCAAAATTACAATTATTCCCATAAACCCCCATGATAAAGAATGCCAAAAAAATATTTATTTTATATGCATTTTAATCAAATGTAGAAAAACACCGCACATCCTCATTTTTTTCAAAAGAGGATGCGAGGCGGATGTTGCCGTTAAAGTGCGGATACGGATGTCAATTTTAATGCTGCGAATATTCCACATACGCGGATGTTGATGTGGATGTCATGACCATCACTAATATATATATATATATATATATATTATAATATATATATATATATATATATAATATATATAATATATATATATATATATATATATATATATACTGTAAAACAGGGCAATTTGGGTCCAAAATCAGGGGTACTCAAAATGCTAAGGTTTATAAATAATGTAGTTTTTTTTTTCGGAAAATTTTTTTTATCTGTTATATTATCCTTTAGAGTATAATTGTGTTTTTATAATAATATAGGATTAATGTTAGAAGCCGATAAGTAACATGGACCGAATTGCCCCACGATTTTTGAGGGTGGGGCAATTCGGTCCACTTCAATTTTCATATCCCTAAGAATCCTCATTAAAGTGTTTTATTTGATAAACTATGATAAGTCAGTTTTCATTTTTAAACATAATGGTATTTACAATATTATTTTAAGAAATTGGGTTCAAAAATGTAATAAAAATGTATCGAGTTTGCGTTCGTTTTGTCAAAACTGCAAAATCGTAAAAAAGAGCTCGCCTAACGTAAGGAATTTCCTTAATTTCTGTTAAGGTGCATATTCTTTTTATTCTGTATGAACAGAATTAAGGAAATTCATTACGTTTGGTGAGCGTTTTTTTACGATTTGCGATGTTTGACAAAAATGAATGCAAACGCTGTTTGAACCAAAATGAACGCAAGCTTCAGTGTTTTAGGTCCTCTTTTTAAACATAATGTATTACAATATTATTAAGAAATTGCGTTTGAAAACTAATAAAATGTTCGAGTTTTGCGTTCGTTTTTGTTAAACGCAATAACAATCCGTAAAAAATGCAACAACCAACAAACGTAAAGGAAATTTCCTTAATTCTTTTGTATTCACTATATTACACAGAATTAAGAAAATTCTTTACGTACGTTTGTTGAGCGTTTTTTTACGATTTTGCGCGATGTTTGACAAAAACGAACTGTAATGTAATTAATTCTGTAAGTTGAAATTCTTTTTTATTTTATATTAAACAGAATTAAGGAAATTCTTTACGTTGGTGAGCGTTTCTTTTACGATTTTGCACTGTTTTGACAAAAACGAATGCAAACTCGAGCGTTTTAGCATATTACATTTCGTAAGAACCAATGCAGAACGAAAACGGCTTAAGGGTCTGGCAACATTAATAAAAACCAGCAGTATCTCTTTCTATCCCCGCGATGTTTACGCCTTGCTCAATTGTGAACCATAATGCCGAAAAACGGTGTCCATGATAAGCAGGCCTAATGTACAAAAACTTACCTACCTATCTTGCTGTAAAAGTGTAAAAATTATTTTAAACATTATATTTCGGACATCTTTTGTAAAAAGATTTTTAAAAAATTTAATTTAATGAAGATTTCAACGTGTTGGACCGAATTGCCCCACGCAAATTTTGTAAACCTGGGACCGAATGCCCCATTGTTACAATTTTTATAATAAAACATTTTTATCTCTTGCCTGAATGACGTCCAACGATTGCATTAAGGTTATGAACTATTTTAAGTACTATATCTTGGTACCAATAAATGTAGTACAATTATTTTGACTTGTATGATTCTTAGCAATAAGCCTAAAATTTTCACCCGATTTTATAGTGCTCAGAAAAAGAAAAAAAAATCACAAAATTAATGGACTTAAATTAAAGGTTTTATAAAAAATTAATACCTAAGACATAAAAATACATTATTTTACATCTTTAAAGATATATTTTACATCGTATAGGCTATTTTGAGCCACTGGGCTGAATTGCCCCACATGGACCTATATATATATATATATATATATATATATATATATATATATATATATATATATATATATATATATATATATATATATATATATATATATATATAATATATATTATATATATATATATATATTAGGCCAGCCTCCCGAAAGCATCATGCATGTAACTAAAAAAATATAATAGCTAATAATAATAAAATATTTTTATTTCTGCAAGAATTTCATCAGATGAAAAAAAAAAAAAAAAAATATTTTACTTCAAAATTTATTAATAACACCTTTAAATATTAGTATAATCTTTGGTCTGGCAGCGTAAGCTCTAATCAACCTCACAGCGAACGCTCTCTTCAACCTTCCATTTCTGAAGTAGTGCGACAGCAAGAGTTGCCAAATATTGTTTTAAATTATGCTCTGGAGAAAAATGTTAATTTTTCTTTTTCATTCCTTTTTAGGGGCGTCGAGACGACAAGCGGACAGCGTATTAAGTTACCTTGTCGTCCCCGATGAGAGATAGTAAAAAGTACTAGAGTTGCCAACTGATATATTTATATATATATATATATATATATAGATATATATAATATATATATATATATATAATTATATAATAATAATATATATATATATATACAGTAATATATTATATATACTATATATAATGGACCGGATGTCAAAATTTGACTGTTTTGCGGATCGAGCCGGATGCGGTCTTTAAAAAGGGATGCGGATGGCGGATCTCAAAAGTAGATGAGGATGGCGGATTCGGATGGCGGATGTTTACCTCTTTGAAGTTGAATTAAAATATATATATATATAATATATTATATATATATAATATATATAATATATATATATATATAATATATATATATATATATATATATTATTATATATATAATATATATATTTATACCAGTTGTCACCACCACTCACGGGCAGAGCCCTATTCAAGGAGGGGTGTTGCACGCCTCAAATATTCATCAACTAACGCAAACTACGCAGATGAGCACAGACGCAAGCTTTAAAGTGAGAGAGATTAAATTCAGCAGGAAACACAGAAGATGGAAGAGAATTCCACAGAACAGAGGTGCCAGGAAAGAAGGAAGCACTGCAGCGAAACTAGGCTGGAGTTACCAATATCAACACAAAACTCATACGCCGACACAGCACCGCTTGTTGCTACGAGGCTCGTAAAGGTTGGTGGGTACGCGGAGTGATTAAGGTCCCTCAATCACCTGCCGCTGCGGTACCTATAGAAAAGAGATAGCACCAACATCGCGCCGTAAAGATAGAGGGTCAAGTGAATGGGAAAGTGCAGAACAGTTTATAAGCTTTGGCCTTTGCCTCGACCCCTATCAAAAGCCGGGTGAAACCAGCCCCCCCCCCCTAATATGAGAGCAGTACTCCATCACAAAGGGCGGATAAGGGCCCTTGTATAAGCTGGAGCAACTGGAAGAAGAGGAAAAACTGTTCTCGCAGCCTAAACAGAACTCCAGTTTCTTTGAGACCGCCCTAGCAACCGTTGTGATGTAGGTTTCCAGGACATTTTTTTGTTATGTTAAGGACCGTTGAAAGAGATAGGAAAGTTAGAAGGTGTCTTAGAGAGGGAGATTTGTAGAAGTTGGGTTTTAAAGAATGAATTTCACAAAGGTTGAGACGACCCCACCCGGAAATTCTATTCAGATCAGCGAAGAATAGAATCGTTAAGATTAAGACGAGAGGCATTTCAGAAGTAAAGAAGGAGCAGAATTGAAAATGAGTTGAAGAATGAAGGGTCGGAGTCATCGGCATACAAGTGCGATAGAGTGAAATGTGAGGGTGAGAAGATCATTGATGAAAAAGTAGAAATAAAGTAGGAGATAAGACACAAAACCTTGAGGAACACCACTTTTGACAGAAAAGGAGTCGCCCCATCAACAACTGCCGATATTTAGTGATTTGAAAGAAAACTAGACATAAGTAAGCAAAAGAGAAGGAGGAAACCCAAGGAGGGGGAGCTTGGAGAGCAGTGACGCGTTGTCATACGGTCAAATGCCTTGGAATGTCCAAGCGCCACCACGCAAGTCTCCCGTTATTTCTTGAGGGCGGAAAACCATAAATCGTTAGATAGAATGGTATTATCCGCCAGATAGACCTCGAGCTCGAAAAGCCTGACTGGCGATCGGGAAAGAAGTGAATGAGACTCCAGATGATTAAGGAAATTGAGATTGAGAGGGTTTCAAAGATCTTAAGATAGAAAACAAGTGAGAGCTTATGGGCGTAGTTAGAAGGATCAGAGCGGTTCCTTTTTTCCCGAACAGTTGGACATGTTTCGTGTCCAACACTGAGGGAAAAGTATTAGTATTGAGACATACGGAGAATAATAGTTGACGAGGGCGGGTCAGCACGAAACCAACTCCATCCAAAACTCGGGAGGAATGCCATCCGGGGCACCCGCCTTTCCTAACGTTCACAGATTTCAGGAGCCCATGCATCCAATCAAATGTAATCAAATGTAATCACAAGCAATGGCATAGGACACCTGAGAGAAGGAGAAGGAAGAGGAGGAGTGCCAGAATCGTTTACGGATTGAGTTAGAGGAAATAGGGGCTGAAGAAGATTTTCACATATTCAGTTGAAAGAAATTAGCAACAGAACTAAACAAGATCGGAATAAGAGGGAGGCAAAGACAGATTTACAGAGTGTTAGAGATGTTTTTGGCAAGAGGCCAGAAAGATTTGTCAGTAGGAGAATCAAGGAGGTTAGCGCACTTTCGTTTGATGAAAGCCCGCTTGCTCGACGAAGAGTATCCCTGCAACGATTTCAAGCTGAATGAAAATTAGCAAAAGTGATAGAAGAATGAGAATTTTTCCCACCCCGATACGCACTGTCTCAGCCTGAAGATGACCAGAGAGCAGAGCACGGTCGAACCCATGGATTATGAGGAAGAGAGAAAGATTTAGGCGAAGAAGGAAATGAACCTGCTCATACCATCAATAATTTACAGCTCCTATCTTATCGGCAGAAAAGCAGTCATTCCAATTATAGCTAGCGTAGAGACGCAAGGCCCCACAATCGGCCCGATTCAAAGTGCCAGAAAAAAAACGTTATATATATATATAATATTATATATATATATAATATATATAATATAATATATATATATAATATATATATATATAAATATATATATATATTATATACTATATATCCAGAAATCGAAATTCAAAATTACAATTATTCCCCTTTAAACTCCCATGATAAAGATGCCAAAAAATATTTTTTTATATGCATTAATCAAATGTAGAAAAACATCCTCAACATCCTCCTTTTTCAAAAGAGGATGCGGATTGTTGGATGTGCCGTTAAGTGAGGATGCGGATGTCAATTTAGTGCGGATGTTCCGCAAATGCGGATGCGGATGCGGATGTCATGTACATCAATAATATATAATATATATTATATATATATTATATATTAATATATAAAATATATATATATATAATATATATATATACCGTAAAACGGGGGAAAACCGGTCAAAAATCGGCGTATATAGGCCTAGTCTTCATCACAGAGACTTTATTTTTTTTTTTTGTTCGAAAATTTTTTTTTTATATGTTAATATTATCCTTTAGGAGTATAATTTGTGTTTGTATATAGTTAATCATAGGATTTAATTGTTAGAAGCCAATTAAGTAACATGGACGAATTGCCCACGATTTTGGGGGGCGGGGCAATTCGGTCCACTTCAATTTTCACATTCCTAAAAATCCTCATTAAAGTGTTTTATTTAATAAACTATGATAAGTCAGTTTTCATTTTTAAACATAGATGGTATTACAATATTATTTTAAGAAATTGGGTTCAAAAAACCACGGCTGATGTTCGTTTTTTGTTGTGTCCATTTCATGGCTGAAACTGCAAAAATCGTAAACCCCAACAAAATTGGCTGCCAGATAAACGTTGGCACTGCCTGTAATTGCGAGAAGCATGCCCTAGTCTTTCTTTATCTGTATTATTACAGAATTAAGCGAAATTTCATTACGTTTTGGTGAGCGTTTTTTACGATTTTGCGATGTTTGACAAAAATGAATGCAAACGCTGTTTCAAAATGAACGCAAGCTCAAGTGTTTTAGGTCTCTTTTTAAAATAATGGTATTACAATATTATTTTAAAAATTGCGTTTGAAAACTAATCAAATGTTCGAGTTTGCGTTCGTATTTGTTAAAACGCAAATTCGTAAAAAAATGCTCACCAAACGTAAGGAATTTCCTTAATTCTTTGTATTCTATATTACACAGAATAAGGAAATTCGTACGTTTTGGTGAGAGTTTTTTTTACGATTTTGCGCTGTTGACAAAAACGAACTTGTAACTTGTAATTAATTCTGTAAAGTTGCAATTCTTTTTTATTTTATATTACACAGAATTAAGGAAATTGTTTATGTGTTGGTGAGCGTTTCTTTTACGATTTGCGCTGTTTGACAAAAACGAATGCAAACCGAGCGTTTAGGCACATTATTACATTTCGTTAGAAACCAGATGCAAGAACGAAAACGGACTTAAGGTCTGCAAAAACATCATCATCAGAGTATCCCTTTTATCCTGCCATGTTACTTTTGCGTAGTGTGAACCATCTTGCTGAAAATAATTTTTTACAAGTTAATTAGGCCTATGTGGAAAAACTTTACCTACCTATCTTGCTGTAAAAGTGTAAAAATTAATTTTAAAACATTTATTTCGGACATCTTTTGTAAAAGGAGATTAAAAAAATTTAATTTTAATGAAAGTTTCAATGTGGACCGAATTGCCCCACGCAAATTTTTAAACCTGGAACGAATTCCCATGTTACAATTTTATACATTAAAACATTATTATATCTCTTTGCCTGAATGACTCCAACGATTGCATAAGGTTATGAACTATTTTTAAGTACTATATCTTGGTACCAATAATGTAGTACAATTATTTTGACCTGTATTATTCTTAGCAATAAGCCTAAAATTTACCCGATTTTATAGTGCTCAGAAAAAAAAAAAAAAAATCACAAAATTAATGGACTTAAATTAAAGGTTTCATAAAAAATTAATACCTAAGACATAAAACCACATTATTTTACATCTTTAAAGATATATTTTAATCGTATAGGCTATTTTGAGCCACTGGACCGAATTGCCCCATGTGGACCGAATAGCCCCACGTGGACCGAATTGCCCCGTTTTACGGTATATATATATATATATTAGAGGTGTATATATATATATATATATAATATATATATATATAATATATATATATATATATGTTCATGTGAAGCTGGATGGCATGCGTTTCCTTAGTCATAAAATTTTAGGTAAAGTATTTACAATTTTGTTTAAATTTTTCATGTCTAGTGAGGGTAAAAAAAAATATTAAAATCTCTACTGATTTTAGTTAAAGGTGAAGCAGTTAAAGTTTAAATTTACTTTCCTTTTATAATTAATAGTTGATATATATATATATATATATAGTATATATAATATATAATATATATATACAATATAAATATATATATATAAATATATATATATATACGGTATATAACTATATATATATACTATATAATATCTGAGTAATCTAATTTTCTT
>JABUQX010090511.1:0-24755 GCA_015478945.1 Trachelipus rathkii | reverse complement strand
ATAAACATAACATAAAATCTAGTTCTTTATGCACTGACCAACGAATATATGCTAACGTACCAAAGTTTTCACACTAATAACGCTAACATAGATAACCTGAACTAAAATATAATGTACAAACGACAAACCTAACATACCTTAAGCACGAATAACTGCTAATTAACAAAGTTCCACACTTAGCAACAGTAAAGTAACTAACATAGCATACAAAAACATCTACTCACACTTTTTCATGCATATCTTTAAAATATCAAGTAACACTGTTTTCCATTGAACTTACTAATATATAGGCAACAATAATCATATCCTAACCTAACGATTGAATGAACAAAGAATAAATAACATACACACACACCACACACAACACACACACACACACACACACACACACACACACACACACACGAAGTAAACTCTAGCATTAGTCAAAGTTCCCATTTAGAAAATTAAAAAATTAAAGTTTATACAACACACTTCGACTAAGTTAGTTTCAAAAATAAACTTATAAAAAAAAAATTAAAAAAAATTAAAAAAATTAAAAAATGTAAAAATATTTATAGAAATAAAAAATTCTTAAACGAAGTAAAATTGCAAAATAACTTATCCAAAAAAAATAAAATTTAGAACTAAAATCAATTTAAAGAAAATAAAAAATAGAAATGAAAGTAATAGCAAATAAAAAAAAATAAAAAAGAAATTTAAATAAAAAATAAAAATAAAAATTAAAATAATAAAATTAACAACAAAAGTATAAATGAAAATAAAAAATTTATATAAAAAAATAGGTAAAGTTTTGAGTGTTTCAACTTAGGGAAAAAATTATATTAGTTAACGTTTATTAAAAAGAAAATGAGATTTGAAAAGAGAAATGTCAGTCTTCAACATTTAGAAAGATGGGTTATCTTTTCCACGATGCAATGCAATTGACGATAGGTATACATGTTTGAACAGAATCAGTTATGTAACAGTAATGATATTATATTGTTTAAAACGATAGAACATTTATCAAATTTATCATGTTCCTAACCTAACAATTGTAATGAACTAAGAATAACACACACACACCAGCACACACACACACACACACACACACACACACCACACACACACACACACACATACCCAGGAATATTACTCTAACCTAATAAAGTTTCACATTAATAAAAGCCAACATAACATAGCACCTGAACTAAAAATATAATGTACAACGACAAACCTAACATACCTTAAGCACGAATAAACTGCTAACATTAACAAACTTCCACACTTCAAACAACAGTAAAGTAACTAACATAAGCATACAAAAACGTCACCTACTCACACTTTTTCATGCATTATCTTAAACATATCAATATTAATTTACATTAACATAGCATGATTTATCAAAATTATTCATACCTAACGTGACTATTGGAATGAACTAAGAATAAATGACACCCACACACACACACACCACAACACACACGCACACCACACACACACACACACACCACACACACACACACACCACACACCACACACACACACACCACACACAACACACGAATAAACTGCTAGCATTAAAAATAAAGTTAGAAAATAAAAAATTAAAAAAATTTAAAAAAAATAAAAAAAAAATGTAAAATAAAAAAAAATTAACAAAGTATAAATTGCGCAAAATAAAACTTACAAAAGAAATGTAAAAAATTAAAAAAAATTAAAAAAAAAATTAAAAAATTTAAAAATAAATAAAAAAAATTAAACAAAGGTATAAATGCAAAAATAAATCTACAATAAAAGACCTAAAAAAAAAAAAAAAGAAATAAAAATCCATTACTAAAAAAAAAAAAAATAAAAAAATTGAAAACTAGCAAAAAAAATTCAATTAAAATTAATTTAAAAAAAAAAAAAAAATAAAGAATTAAAATAAATTAAAATTAAACACAAAGTATATATAAAATGCCAAAATAAAAAATTATAAAAAAAATAGGTAAACAATATATGTATGTTTCAACTTAGGGAAAAAAAATTATATTAGTTAACGTTATAAAAAGAAAATGAAATTTGAAAAAAGAATGTCAGTCTTCAAACATTTAGAAAGATGGGGTATCTTTGCAAGATGCAATGCAATTGACGATATGATACATGATAGAACAGAATCAGTTATATAAACAGTAATAATATTAAATTATTAACAGATAGTAAAAATATATAAAAGATTATATCATGTCCTAACCAATATTTGTAATGGAACTCAAGAATAAATGACACCCACACACACACCACCACACACACACACACACACACACCATACCCCAGAAATATATGCTAACCGTAATAAAGTTTCACATAATAAGCTAACTAACATCACCTGAAACTAAAAATATAAGTACAACGCTCAAACCTAACATACCTTAAGCACGAATAAACTGCTAACATTAACAAAAGTTCCACACTTAACAACAGTAAATAACTAACATAGCATACAAAAACGTAGCCTACTCACCACTTTTCATTGCATATCTTTAACATAAATCAATTGTTAATTTTAACCATTAACATAGTAAACATTATCAAAGATTTAATCATATCCTAACCTAACTATTGTAATGAACTAAGAATAAATGACACACACACACACACACACACACACACACACACACACACACAACACGACACACACACACACACACACACACAGACACAACAACACGAAATTAAACTGCTAGCATTAAAATTAACAAAAAAAATAAAAAAATTAAATAAAAAAAAATTTAAACAAAGTATAAATGCAAAATAAAACTTACAAAAGAAAATTAAAAAATTAAAAAAATTAAAAATTAAAAAATTAAAATAAAAAAAAAAAATAAAAAAAATAAATAAAAAAAAAAAAAAAAAAAAAGTTAGAAAAATAAATTTAAAAAAAAAATAAAAAAATAAAAATGAAAAATAGCAAATAAAAAATAAAATAAAAAATAAATTTAAATAAAAAATAAAAAATAAAATAAATAATAAAATTTTAAATAAAAAGTATAAATAGAAATAAAAAATTACAAAACCTCAAAGATAAACAAAAGTTAAAAGAAAAAAAAGAAAAGCGAAAAAAAAAATTATATTAGTTAACGTTTATAAAAAGAAAATGAAATTTGAAAATTAATTTGTCGGTCTTTAATATCAAGAGAAATATGTATGTTTCGCACGATTATTCGCGTAGTAAATTTAACATACGACCTAACTTACGAATTAAAAGTTCATTAACCAAGAAGTACTAAAAGCAACACATTACCTTTCCGAGAGAAAACCCATGGGGATCCGCCCCTTGAAAGGGTGTGAATCCCTGCCGAGGGTCACCCCGAAGGGTGTTTATTGTAAACGGGCTTTACCCCTTCCGAAGGAGGGGGCAAGGCCTCAGCCCTTTCGGGGCTTGAGGCCCAAATTTTACACGGATTCGAGCTTATCCCATACGTGCTTTATTTAACGAGTTTGAACCTATAACTCTAGTTCCTTCATATCGTGAGAAAAGGGTGGCAGTGCGGAAAGTGTTCTGATACTACATCAACTAATCGAAATTTAAACTATACTTAACGAGCTTCATATACGATTACGAAATATGCTTGATATCATAGAACCCAGAGACGCTTTGCAGACGAATTTGAACAGCGATTTTAGGGGTAATCGATCACGAAAAATCGATTGGAATCATCAAAATGAATCTATCGATTCATTAAAACCTTTCTAGGAACCAAAAAAGTCCCCTTTTGGGGAGCTAAACCTAAAAAAAAACGGTCTTCCAGACCTTTAAATTCGGTCCACGACCTAAAAAACCCTAGGTTTTACGTATCAAACGTCAAAATGCCTAATGAAATGAGTGGGAAAATTTCCAAGTCAGTGCCACATGACTGGAATTCTCCAAAAAACTCCGAAGTGAGTTTGTCAAGTCTTCGCCTTCCGAACGCGCAGGCTGCCAATGGGAAAAAATCCCCAAGATTCTCCGGAGTTGGGTCTTGACCTGAATTATGGACAATGCGTTAAAAAAAGTAGCTAAAAATGCTAAAAAAAGTGCCAAAAATGCTAAAAATGGCCAAATTTAACGGATTAGGTTGCCAGATTTACCGACAAATTGAAAACGCTCTAAAAAATGTACAAAATTCCCTAAACAAAATGGTAAAAAATTAGTAAAAAGTACCAAAAATGAGCAAATATTAACGGATTAGCCGGTGGTTGCCAGAAATTAGCGACAAATCTGCAGCCTTCAGTTTGGCGCAGTTTTACACCCTATAACTACTAATATAATTATATTTATTAAATTTATTATTAATTAGGTAATAATTAGGAATATTTACTAATTTTATAAAAATAATAATTAAAAAAGCAATTTGTCCCTAAAAAAAATAAAAAAAATCAAAAAAAAATCAAAAGCTATTTTGATTTGTGATTTGTTCGAATCTTTGATAAGCGTAATTTACTAATTTGTGACTATTTTGATTGTGTGCTAATCTTTTTTTCTTATTATCTAGTGTTGCTAATATAAGCTAAAGTGCATTTTTCGCGAAGGATCGTTACCTTCTTTTGAAATCTTGAAGAAGAAAATGTACTCAACTAAGGAAGAAATTTAGCACTACAAGAAGGTAGATTTATTTAAAAAGATTAGAACAGTTAAAAATTAAAAAAAATTAACTCGGATTCACATCATCTGGAGTTCAAGCTGGAAGACTCACCGTTTCTCCAACGAAACAAAAGGAGAAATTGTTACCTAACAGTTAAGGTTAGTTTGATAACCTTTTCCGTTGCATTTTGAGGGGGTAGGTTCATTTTGAATATTTATTATTACTATTTATTTAACATACATTTGGGTTTTCTTTGCTAAAAGAAATACACTTCCAATTTAAACAAATATCTCTGGGTCTCATTAGAAAGTTACAAAATTTTAACACCTGACCTATAAACTATATAAGTAAGATTAGAATACGAAATCTAACAAATATAATATATATATATATATATATATATATATATATATTATATATATATATAATATATAATATATATATATATATAATATATATATATACATATATATATATATATATATATATATATACAGTTATTTTGTCCCAAAAGTAAGTGTATTGATGTCGTATTTAATTATGTATTGGACTTACCTGAAAATATAAGTTATCTCCTCGAAGTTTATGACCCCTGGGGAGCGTTACACACGGTCCAACGGTTTCTTCCACTTTCATAGCATACCGGAAGTAATTTTCCTGAAAGCTGTTTAGTTCACATGTTACAGTATTTTTATGTTTTCCATCGTCAATAGCAATGTTGAAGCTTCAAACTACAGATTTTGAGTTAGGAAGAATTAGAAATCGCACGGACCTATGATTCTGGGCTGATATGGAGATGTGGAAAAGTACTTGAAGTTTTTTTCTTCGCCAAGAAAATTCGTATAATTGTGAGAAGCACAGTTGGGAGATGGCCGCCCGTTATCTGGTGCAGCGGCACCAATCGTCTGCAATGGTCTGATCTGATTCGCTTTGAACTCGTTTTCGAAAGTCGTTCCAAGACATCTTGTAAAAGATGTGAGTTAACTGTTCTGTTCCTGAAGGTACAAAATTCCTTACTGTCACAATACCACGCTGTCGAAAAAAAATCAAACATCAGTGTTTCACCTTGGACTTGCTCGATACTTGCGTTTCTTTCGAACGAGAGAATTTTTTTCCTAATTTGTTGGCCATTCCGCACTTTGCCGGTTGGGTTTCAGGATCGTGCTCAAAAAATCCATGATTCATCGCCTGTTATTAACTTTATCCAAAAAATTGTGCTCCATTTCGGATCTTTCAAGTAAATCTTGACAAATTTTGGATCCGCTGTTCGCTTTCTGCTCCCACAGACAAGTCTTCGCAACCTAGTTTTGCATAAATTTTCGCATGTGCAAATATGGCTTCGTTAAAAATCTATGAAACATGCATTTTATCCCAAGAAACCAGTTTCTTCCTGCAATTCACTCTGACACTGTTAACCCGGCGATCTCTCTCCCTCCACAGCCTTAATAACTTCCGCCCTTTTCATCGTTTATTGGACGAGATTGGTTTCTTACAACGTGGGTCAGTCCTTCAAACATTTTCTTGGCCCTCTTGAAAATGTTTGTGCCCGCTTAAAAAAACTAGCTCTCAATAAGTGGCATTTCCCATAAGCTTCGTTTAAAGAAAGCAAAATGTCTCAGTCGCAGACTTGTTACGTTTCACACAGAATTGATAGCGTACCGCTTCAATATTTACCATGCCATCGCAAAAACGTAACAGGATTGAAAACACGCTCATGCACAAAAAGATGTAGTGCAAAAACGTAACGAGGTTAGAACACACGCCCATGTATAAAACAGATGTAGTGCAAGATTGACTTATATAAAATCTGGTTTAAACTGGTTAAGAACTGTCAGTAATAATGTGAACTTTGTATGGTATGTAGAGAATGAGCCTAAGAGTAAACTCTAAGCTACTCCAACCCAACTCTATCATACTATCACGACACAGGGAAAAGCCACTATATACTCAATCGTTCATGTTAAAGAGATATTCAGTAAAACACTTTTGGGACAGAGAGAGTATAGTATATCGTATCTCTCCAAACTTGGTAACCTTATAGCTGGTGGTGTTACCTCGTAGGAGCCGAGCTTTCACGCGGCTACGCAACCTCAAGGAGGTGATGAGCATCTAAACTTGGTTATGGCCGTAGCTTGACAAAACATAAGCGGCCGACAGGACTCTGCTAAGGATTCGGAGACAAAGAAGGAAACGGAGCAAAATCAGGCTCATGATGCTGTAGCAAATTAGAAACTGGAATCCGATCAGCCGGGAAGCTGTAGCCGAATCTTGAAATAAGCATATAGTAGGCCAAGTGAGGTGTTCTTTAATATGTTTATAAACCCGTATAACTTGAATTTGATAGTTTCAAGTTTCTACTGGGTGTTTTAGCTCCCCTGGAGCTGGTCCCAGAAAAAAAGTACATAACGTTTAATAAAGTTAGATGAAGGAACGATGAAGCAGGATGATCCCAGAGGAATCAAAAATGGTAAGGTCTAAACACGAGATTGGACCGAACCCCAAAATGGGGATTTACCCTTATAATGAAATTTTGATGGTTAATTCAGCTATTAATTGTTCACTATAGCAGCCGTATATTGTTCAAAATATGGATCTTAGCAGTTTATTAATTATAAGTCCGCTTTCATTATGCCTCTCTAACTATTTTTCCCTTTCTTAATAAATTGTCTGACTTACCCTAACCAAGCGTAACCTGGCTTAACATACTATCTTAGCACATACAACTTATTATTAATTACAACGTCTCTCTCTCTCTCTCTCTCTCTCTCTCTCTCTCTCTCTCTCTCTCTCTCTCTCTCTCTCTCTCTCTCTCTCTCTCTCTCTCTCTCTCTCTCTCTCTCTCTCTCTCTCTCGGGACACACTGTCTAACTTGACATAACTAACTTTTCTTAACTTCTCTATCTTTCTTAAAACATTGTCTAACAAAACCTAATGCATCCTTACAGTTCACATGAATGCTATTTCTATAACGTCATGCGTCTGTGTCCAGTTTTCTAGATATATTTTAATATATTTTTATTTTGATAGTTAAAAAGTTATATTTAATATTGATATATCGTCTTCTTTTGTGCGCGTTAAATTTTATATTTTCTTTCAAAATTTTTACTATATTTATTTACATCGATATTTAATTTTGCAGGATGAAACATATATATTTTGTTTAAAAAGCATTTATTATTTTATACCTTTTATTTAACATTTATAGTTTTCATATTTAAATTTATTTCACTTTTACATTTTGTTTAAAGTTTTTATTTTACATTTATAGTTTTATTTTTATTTTATTTTTATAAAAATAATTATTTATTTTTAATTTTTTATTTTAAAACTTTATTTTTTAAAATTTTCTTTATTTTTGTTTTACTTAAAAAAACTAATTTTTATTAAAATTCTTTTAATTTTAACTAAAAATATATTTTTATTGACCCTAAATTAGTTACTGCTTTACTGCTTTACGTCATATTTGAACATTTTGCATGATACAACACAAAAATAAGTTATGAATATTTATTTTTTATTTATTTTACCTACACTTTTCCCCGCTTGAGCGGGGTAGTGGAACGTACAGCCTCTCTCATTCACACTTCCTCCCATCTCGCTCACCCACCTCCTCCACCCACTCTATCTCTCGCCAACCCCCTACCCTCTTCCTCCTCATCCCTCCCTCCTCCAAGCATCTCCTTTATTCCATCCATCCACCTCCTCTTGTCTCCCCCTTCCTCTCCTTCTCTATCCCCTCCGCCTCCACCTCCAAAACTCTCCTAACCACTCTCTGTTCCTCTCCAATCTCATAGTGTCCATAACCATTAACATTCTTCTCCGCTCTTCCCACACAACCTCATTCCTACCAATCACATCTCTCCTACTACACCCTATTTCTAATCCTCTCCCTTCTGCTAACCCCCAAACGCGCCTCTCAACCCCTTCATTCTCACATACTTCCAACTTTCTTCCTGACCTGGCATTCAATCACCCACGTTTCACGACCCACATGAGACAACACCGCTGGTACACCAATTATTGTTTCAAACATACTTATCTTAAGACTACCTTCTGTGATAAATCCCCCCTTTCCATAATTCTCTCAGAGCACTCAAAGCTCTCATTTCTTCTCCTACTCTATGTTCTATCTCCTCCTTCATCCCTGCCCCCCTTACCCAAGTCCATCCCCTAAATATCTAAAAATCTTTACTTTCTTCCAATACTACACACCTTACTCTAACTCTAACCCCCCCCCCCCCCTCTCTTCCCCCCCCCCAAACCCTAACAATTTACTCTTACCGTGGATTTATTTTAAGCCCCCTTTTGTCCACACATTCTATATATGAAGATTTTTGTATGGTATACTAAAATTTATTAAAACATTTTTATATTTAACCTAAATATTTGTATATTTTCATTTTTATGTTTATTAGCTTAAAATAAAGCAATTAATCAGTAAATCAAAAGTCAAACCCCTTCAGTTTCACCCCATACCATGCCACCTCTGTGATTCTAGCTATCAGAGCGAATAAAATTATGTAACGAGTATCATATAATGTAACACAAAAGTACCATATGTTTAAACAACTTCTATAATTATCTCTTTGCTCTAAGTTTGCTTAACCTAGCTATAACCTAACATCCTAGCCCAGATAATCTACTTGAGCAACCAATGTAACAATACATAGCCGCATCCTTGCTGTTCACACAACGGATTTTGCTCTAATATGAACATGATGTCATGCATTGTACCCCGTTTTCCTAAATATTGTGGTTAACTTATATATATATAATATATATATATTATATATATATATATATATACACTATAATTATAATATATTATATATAGTAATATATATATATATAATAGTAATATATATAGTATATAAATGTATATATATATAATATATATATATATATAAATATATATTATATATAATAATATAGTATATATATATATTATAAATATATATATAAGTATATATATTAGTATATATATATAGTATATATAATACTATATAAATATATATATATATATATATATGTATATATATAAATATATTATATATATTAATAATATATATAAACTATAATATATATAATATATATATATATATAATATATATTTACAATATATATATATATAAATATTAGGGGATGCTTTTTTTGTTTGAGTGGGGACCAACCAAAAGGAATTAAACAAAGACTTGTTACAGGTGAATTTGTATTAGGACAAAAATACGGAAACCCAGTAACCTGGAAATAAACAAAAGAAGCGGATAATAAATACTATAGAATAAAAATATAATCAATTTAACATAAAATATATATTAATAAATTAATATTCAATTAAATTTTAATATAATAAAAAGGAATAAAAATTTTGGGCCTACTTGTTGGCCTCACAATAAAAATTTACAAGTATTTAGTGCCGAAAAAATCGAGAGCAGTAGTTCTCCACTTGAAAGTGGCTTAAATATAATCAGGGCCCTTAGTATAATACTAATCTAAGGTGCTACATGAGGATAAGCTAGCGAAAGCAAAATAATATAAGCAGAACATACTGTTATAATAACGGCCACTTTCACAGGACCATTTCAAACATTTATCACTATGTTGCACTATTATACATTAATAAATATATTTGCATCTGTCACTTACTCACCAGTGGCCAAAAGAGACAATATCATATGCTTTAATAAGCTTTAAGCTTTAATAATACAGTAAAAATCCATATTCTTGTAGAGCAATTGAAATGCGTCGATGTCGTGGCGAAAATGGCGGGCAAGATAAGAATGAAGAACGCTACTCAAAAATGATGCAAAGATTTGCTATTGCCATAGTGAAAAAATAGAGTTCGTTAATAAACTCCGATTTTGCATTTGCGTGCTATGTTAGTAAGATTGACCTGACCTCATCACCACAGATACTCCCCTCGCAGTGCTGAAAGGCAGCGAATACTTAAACCAAATACGCGCCCGCCATCGAATATGCCTCCCTTCTGCTCGATTGTCTAGTAGGCAGCTTGGGATGGGAATCTGGGACAGGATTTCAGAATTGTTGACGGGTGATCGGCGAGTCGGACATCTGCATGTGTCCGTAAGAGTAGCCCGAGGGTGAGCTGGAGGTAGAAGAATCCTGAGCCGAAGTGGAGGGAGGCAAGGATGAGGATGACCGTGCGAGTGGAGTCTGTGAGCCGGTATGTATTGGTGCTGTTGCTGAGGAGAAGGAGGGGGAGGAGGGAGGAGGAAAGGAAAGGGATCAGGAAAAGGGAGAAGAGGAAGGAAAGAAGGAGAAGAAGAGATGCAGGAGGAGAAATGGGACGTTAAAAGAACGAGTTGAAGGGAAGAAATTGGAAAACAAAAGGAAAGTGTGTAGGGTCGAGAACAGAAGAGGATTCGCCCTCAAAGAAAGCAGCTTAAGCGCGACGATCGAAACGACTTGCTGTGCGTGTGGGACCGCTGGAGATCGTGCAGAATTTATCCTTCCTAGTAATGACAGGAAAAGGTCCGTCGTACTTAGGTTGGAGAGCGTTGCGGTGGGAGTCATGTATGACGAACAAAGACATAAGTGCAGGAAGAAAGGTCCTTAGGGATATAGGATGCACCTTGTGTGGACGAGAAGGAGTCGTCTCCACGACGAAGCACAGCGCATCAAGCGGGTAAGATAAGCAAACGGGTCGGCTGTAGAAGGAGGAGAAGACTGTGGAAAGAAGTCACCGGGAAGACGAAAGAGGAGAACCATAAACTAAATCAGCAGCCGAACAGTGCAAGATCACTCTTCTAAACAGCCGACGATGCTCCAAGCATTACGAAAAGCGTATTAGCGTCAGTTCCGGAGTTTCTCGGATTGGGCGTGCAGCTAGAAGAGAACTCTTTTGAGCTGACGGTGCGAGAAGCGTCTTATTACATGTCACACTGCCGCGGGATCTCGCACATGTGTGAGGATATGAAAAAGAAGTATTTGTTTGAGAATATTCCTCCTCTTGAGAAATAAGGAAGAGGCACTCTGACTAAAGAAGAAGTAAAAATAGTGCTTCCAAAGTCTCTCAGTACAGAAGAAGATTCAAACAGGTCCTACCTTGGATCACTCGTTGTGACAGAAAGATCGGTACACCATATACGCGCAATGCCAATGAGCAAGAGAGAGAACTTGGTTAGCTGTCATAGATTCCGGTGGCGAACAGAGAGAGATATATAGCCCTCGGTCCATCCGGTTGCCAGACCGATTCTAATAAAACGTGAAGCGTAATGTTCATTTCTTACTTCTGCGAGGGGTGAGGCCCACGAGAAGCAACGATGTCGATGAACAGACATCGTTCAACGACACGAGGAGTTAAGACAAGTGCCGCCTACCGCTGGTGGTACTCTGTGTGACGGTAGGGATGACTTCAGAATCCTGCAGGGAAAGGACAAGTCGTGCGCACGAGCCAAGTGCGTACCCTGTCGGGCATAATACAAGAGTCCAGGCCAGCAACTAAACTCGGCAGCACAACTACCAAGTTTGCGGTTAAGGCGCGCAATGCCAGGGTGAGAAGCGAGTGTAGAGATTTGAGGAAGACTAGTCTTACGGAACGATGCAGGTACTATAAAGGACGAGGATGACCTCAAGTACTATAATCAGTCCCAAGTCTCTTCTCGTGTCTACGCACCAGGCTGAGTTGAGCTATCTTAATACAGACTAGAGCACGAGAGATTCTTGTTGGCATAATCGCCACGGACTCTCAGTAGTATCCTGGCAGCCTCTGCGCATAGCGTCGTACGTAGTCGATGTAGGCAAGTGCTTCTGAAATCCCGGCCGGTAGATTTTCAAGCGGGGAGAGAGCGTCTGAGCACGCTCGCACAGTTGTCGACACTCTGATATATATCTCTAGAATCAGTGGCTGAGCTTGTGAGGACAGTAATCACACGGGATGCACTGAGCTTCCTCGATGCTGAGAGTGCTCGTTCCTATTCTCGAGAGACCATAAGCGGTAGGTAAGTGGTTTGTGTATTCATTGAACGTATTGCCGGTGAAACTCAGGAACCTCCACTGAAAGTACTGCGTGAAATCGACTGCACGGAGCGGCGCACGATACGTCGCTACTAGTTAACGCCTCTCCGAGAGTGTTCCAGCGGAATCTCAGCGAGGTCTGAGCAACGGCGAGCGAGACTGACCAATATACCGAGACGGAGACACACTACTAGTGAATGAGTGAGCCGCTGGAGCCATACTACCTCTGGCAGCAAAATATCAGAGGCATTCTACCTGAAACTGGCTGAGGTTCGGGAGATGGACGTACAGTGCGCGTGCGATACCAAGCAGTCGCAGCAGAAGCGAGGGTGTCTCTCGTTTTTGGAGAATTGCTGTAAAAGACATGCAGTAGCCTTCGATCCATGAACACGAGTCCACTTTGCGTGAACTGTCCTCGTGCTTGGGGCTGAGATGAGCAAGCGGTGAGAGGTCCGCAGACATTATTCACGTGCCCGATTTCGAAGAAACACGTGATAGAAGTTAGAGCGATCGCCTGAGGATCACTTACGATAGCGCTTCTTGAGAGACATTTCTCTAGTGACAAAAGATGCTTTCTTCCCCCTCAAACTCGGTTCTTTTTTAACGTTCACATTTCTCCAGATCCTGGCGATATCTTCCGCTCCTCCTTTCATATAGCAATCATCTATTGTGCCTCCGCACCGCGTCTCTGTGCCAAGCACGGTGCATACAATGCCCCATCCGTCTGAATAACAGTGTGTATAACAACATGGTCATAGAAGACGGGACACTCCTAAAAACACACTTTGCGGTCTGAGCACCATGCCCAACATCATCGTACCACGAACTGCAAAAACCAGGCACGTAGATGTTGCCTCATGCTCGGCGGAAGAAGAGGAAGCATATGAGCGAGGTCATCAGTCATAAGCAAAAGCGAAAGGGGAGGACCTCATAAGAACGTCATTCCGCATAGAAGCGTTGCACAAGTCACCTCGAGCTGCGCCGCATAACCAAAACGGACTATTCTGCGGATATCTCACAAAGAAGTTCCAACATATGGTGATGATGGCGTCTCTCCGACGTTATGTCTCTTACTCGCTACTCCACTTGGGCTCGTGGTGTGTACGCCTCTGACAAGGATCGCAATGTGAAAGATGGTCTCATACCGGCTTTCACAATTCCACGACGTGAAACGACCCTGGGAGTGCTTCGGAGACCGAGCTACAGCGATCTGGTACTTAGTGCTAAGGCGTTCAGAGCCCTATAAGATCTCAGAGAGCTCTCCCATGAAGCGCTTTTTATCGCGCACCATGTGAGAGGTGCGGGAGGACATCATTGAGACTTTCATGGAAGAGCGTCGGACGACACTCACACTCACACTTTTCGAGAGCATGTGCCTAACTCGACCTCCTGGCCTGGGTTGCGCGGCTTGCAGCTTTGATTCGGGAGGCCAGACTTCGCGAGTGACGAGGGGTCGAAATGGATGGCCAGCGGTAGTTTCTCATAGGTGGTGGCGCAGACAGGAAGTTGAGACAGGAGGAGGAGGAAGAATACACGGGTTTCAACAGTGAGCAATGGAATAATAAGCTTGCGTGCTGAGGATGTGATAGACGGGGGGGATGGTACCAGAAGGAAGGGAGCACAAGCAGAGATGCTAAATAGCAAAAGAAACTACGGTAACCTGCAGAATGACAGAGAAGTACACGCCGTCAACCATCATCCTTGTTTCTTAGACTCGACCATGCAAGGTCGAAATGAGGCCAAGAGAATAGCTCAAAATAAGTGGGTAACGTCAGCGAACCACGGAATAACCCAGGAGAATTGACGGGATGAAGAGAGGTCTGAAGGTGCACAGGCGCTCACCAAAGACAGGGATGGTACTACCATTTTGCTGCGTAAAGAGCCCGGTCAGGGAGAGGGACAGCGGACTTTTTGGTAGTATCTCTAGCAATAACAGAGGATAAGACGCTCCGGTGTCGTCAGGAAGATCAGTTTGTTAGAACCTTCGATAAGGCGCCGGAGAACAATTCCTGTATGAACGAAGAAGGTGGAGAGGAGAACAAATTCGGAGGGTGGCCAGCTGGGATCCACGCCTTTTATGGATGCATGCCGAAGCAGGTTTCCACCGACAAGTAGTTATGTTGACTAGGTGTAGACTTAGTAGCCTCAGGCCTATACCGATTGTGTAAATGAATAATATCGCGTTAGTATTTGCGGTTTAGGCCTGGGTGGAGAACGGTCAGTAGATTGGGGCTGTCGGAAGGTAATACATGCGCGTTTGTGGAACGTAGCATAGCGGAGATGTTTTCAGCACCGCCTGACTACAGACTCTATGGTCTCCTGTTCTAGGATTTACAGACGGGCCTCACCTGAGAATGGCACGAGGACAGGATGCGGTTAGAGGCGCTTCGTAAATAGAGCAGTATACTGAGCATTGAGAGGGATACGCCGAACTAAGAAGCAGCGCATAGAAGGAGGACTGAAGAGACGCATGAAGGTGGGAGGAGAATCTGTTCCAACCATGACGAGAGCAGTAGAAGAAAGTAAGAGAAAAGAAATTGTGAAGAGAGGAGAAGGTAGTAGGAATTAGGAGAGGGAAGAAGGGAAGGAAGTAAACCAACCACACCACTAGGCCACAGAGTACTAGAAGTTAACTAATAATGATGGAAAAAAATATTGCCAGTTAAAATATGATTAATAAAAAAAAGCTAATAACTATAGTTTGTTCCTGGTATAGGATATCTTGTTAATATGCACGTAAACTTATCCATATTGGACTTTTCGTCTGTTCCGCCGATGAAGTATGTTTCAAATGGTCTCCACCTCTTTCCCTTTCTGCGTACAGTCTTGAGATAATGGGTTAGGAAAACGTGCTATTGGGTTTCGGTGTATGCACTGACGCATATGTATGTATGAATAATTTTATAATACTCAGGCTCAATTATGTCTATCTCCCGCGTCAGAACTTATTGACCCCTATCGCCGTCAATTTATTATTATGAGAATTTCTCTTTCACCTTGCTTTTTCTCGAAGGTTGAATGTTGAGCTTATATTTCGGTTTTACTTAATTCAGATCATAATTATGGGAGTCCTTCTTTTTATACTTTTCGTAATGCGGCGAATTACCTTTAGTCATTACAACTAGTTTCAGATTTATATTTATTGGAGAATTTATCTGTCTCACGGTACGTATTACTGGGGTCCGGTTATTTTTTGTTCATACTTATATATATACTATATATATTTGCCGAGCAATCTGAAAAATTCAAAGATATATAAATTTAGTTTTAAACTTATAATATATTTACATATTATTTGATCTATATATCATTTTCCACAAAAACAGATTAAAAAATAAAAAAAAAAAAATAAAAATGAAAATTTTGGAAAAAGAAGTAGAATAATAAAATAATTAATAATACATAATAATAAATAAAATAATAATAATAATAAATAATAATAATAAAATAATAATAAAATAATAAATAAGATAATAATAAATAATAATAATAATAAATGAAAATTAGTGCTTCTTATGAACAACAGGACGGTTTTCCTTTGTCTCTTGGCACGGACTGCGATACAACGCGTGCTAGAGAGCTGCGCCGAAAAATTCACGTGTATGGCTTCCTCGTAGCTGGGGATTCATACTAGTGCTGTGCGCTGGTCGCTCTTGGGTAGCCTACTTCTCACTGTAGGCCCTCGATGTCGCCCCTCCTCGATGTCAATTACTATCATCTTAGCTCGCGAGGAATTCCTGCTAATGTTTGGTATGGCGCTCCGCCTCCCAATAGCCTAACCAAAAGGAATGAACAACAGGACTTGTTACAGTTTTGAAATTTGTGATTTAACAAAAATACGGACCCAGTAACCTGGGAAATAATATACAAACAAAAAAGAATACACTAAATACGCTCAGAATAAAATCACATCCGCCCTCATCAACTAACACTTCTCTACTAACTAAAATTAATAGTAATTATCAGTATTTGACGGTACCACCGGATGAGTGAAGACTGAGTAAGACAGAAAAGAATATCGAGAGTTCTCTTGTGCGCCTACTTATGACCAGCTATGTTTAATATGGCTACATTAAAGATTACAACGTACGCACCGGCCGATAAACATTATATATTCGAGGTGTAGGATCTTCTGTGTCCCAATGGAAGATGGCTTAGCAAAATAATAGGATCACTTAGTATATTACTAATTCTAAGGGTGCTACCACCTGAGGATAATGCTAGCTAAGCCATATTACAGAATATGTTAATGATATACGGCCACTTTCACAGGGTACCAACAAATATAATTAGTCGGCCTACGAGTCGTTTTGAGCGTGGTATGCATAATCCTTAAATTCTAAAATAGGTGCTTTATAAGGGATTTTATTAAAGAATCAAGATAAATCAAATTATTGGTGTCACTGTACTTACTCACCATGGCAAAGTACAGATGAAATATATACATTATAGTGTCATATATATAAGTCTTTAATGCAATTCGCTCAATTAATACGAACACAAGACCATAAGTGCGGAGTTAGATAAGCAGTCGATGGTCGTGCGAAATAGCGGCAGAAGATGAGGAAACGTATACACACGCAACGTATTGACCAGAGGGAAGATATTTAGCTAATTAGCCAATAGTGAGAAATATAGAGGAGTTCGTGCTCTCTAGAGAGTCGCTTTTCAATTTGCGTGCTATGTTGAAGGATTGACTCTAACTTCATACCACAATAATAACTAATTTTATATAGCTGAGCATTTACTTTGTAATATATAGCTCGGTATATATATAGTATTATATGTAATTAATTTATATTATGATGTAATTTAGCGTATAATATCGGTATTATACTGATTTATTATACTAGCTTGGTTATAATGAGGTTCCTTATAATCACTGTTAATATATATATATATTTATATTATTTTTTTTATATGTATTTGTTACTTGTGTTAGGTATATCCATTATTTTGACCGCTGTATATGTATATACCATGGAGATTACCTTCTTACTATATGTCGGCACCATATTATATAGGGTAATGAGTGTTAGGATATATTCAGGGTACGTATGTAAAAAGTAAAATTATAAAAATTAATTAATCTATTAAAAAGAATATATATAGTATATATGTGTATATATATTATCTATTAGTATATTATATATAATATAAGTAATAATTAAGAATTAAGCCTAATTCTCCATCATATTATACTTATATAGAGAATTATATATTATATATATATTCTGCACGATTATCACGATATTAGCGATGCTTAGTGAATTCTATATAACGAGTGATAACAAGAGAGTCGGATCTCATATAGTGAGTAAAATTATTTATGAGATTTATCAACTACATTATAAATGTATCTTATAAATATGAAATGCAGTATATACGCACGATAATAATCAAATATATAACGCTTCATATTACTAAGAGGAATATAAGCTCATTATTAAGTATATAGTAGTATTTAACGGTTCTGGTTAGCTATTGAGGGGATAATCTAAGTAATATAATAGAATATATGACACTCAATATTATATGGTAGTATACAAAGTGCTACGCTAATTCTGGGTGAGGTATAGGTTCTTTTTGTATGGTGGTGTGCATTTATATGTTGTACGAGTATGTTTTGTTCTTTGATAGATTAGCCGTTGCCATGCCGCACCGAAATTAAGCTCACATATCGTTTTGTCGTTTTGTGAAAGTCCAAACATGATGAGTATGTTTATGTTCTTAAGTAGTCAATTTTTATTAATATCTGTTCGTTAGTATACTTCAGTGAGCTTTGATTTACACATCCTTATATTTTTTAATGTTGCTCATTATTTAACACAAAGTATTATTACGTTGGTGTATGATGTTAAGGGAGTAATTAGATTTGTTGAAACTTAGTTAGAGCATTGAGTTATTTATATCATAAAGATAATATGTTATGTTAATTGATACTCACTACGTATCAAGATAGCGTAGATACGCTTTAGATCAGGTATTATTATGTTATTATTATTCTGTAGGTTTGTATTGGATTAGTGATACCAAAAATTAGATTTACACAAACACAGCTAATGCAGTAAAATCACTGTACGACGCGTCTAAAGATAGTAGGTAATTTCATAATTATATTCTATAATTTTATGTTTTGAATTTTTATAGGAAATTAAGTAAATAATAATATATTAATCTGATATATATGAGAAATTAGTTTGACATGAGTCAGGTATATATAACATGACTCTTTCACAATGAAATAAATAACATTATGACAAAGATATTAGTAAAAGTCCCATTTATATAATAAACAAATTCAAAATAATAAAACAGTTTTTTTTAGTCTTTATAAATTTAATAAGGGAGAGATGTAGATTTAATAACGTAGCTAAGAAAATTGGATTTGATTTTAAAATTGAATTCTATAAGTGAGCTTCCATTTTGATAACGTATAAATAACACATTAGTTGAAGGATTTCAAAGTAGATAACATAAAAATGAATTTTTAATTAAATTTTGTATATGCTACATAACAGCAAAAGCGTATATTTTTGTATATGTAGAAAAAGAGCTTATTTTTATATAGTTTCTTACTCAAAAGAAATGCGTGTTCCAACATTGAACTAAAGGCCAGTATATGCAAGTAAAGCTGCTAAGACCAACTGAATGAGGGGAGGGGTGGTGGAGCGTTTTCGACTAGTCTTGCTCTGTTCACATTGAACGTTAAAAGTATAGTTTAAACATCTTTTATTAAGTAAAAGATAAAAAGAGTAAAACTATATTAAAAGAACAAATAATTTCAGTTAAATATTAAATATTTTCTATTTTAATGATAAATAAGAAAAAGCTTTAAAATAATATAAAATAAACATGTATAAATAATTTGTAAGGGATGCCTTCCGTTTGATCCTGTTAACCGAAATATGAAAATATAAAGAATAAGAGATTCAGTGATAAATATATAAATCACTTAAATAACAATAAAATAAAGAATTATGGTTTGAGCGTATTTCTGAAATAACAATCAAAAAGATTATGTAAAATATATTAATTTATACGAAATAAAAACAAAACACAGACGATCCAGTATATAATACATAATAATATACAAAACTGTAAGAAAGATATCATAAAGTTTATACTATCACAAAAGTGAAAACATATTAAAAAGTATTAATGTGATATCACCATCTAGCACAGAAGTATATTAATATAGTAATTTAAGGAGCACACACATGTATTAATAAGAAATATAAACGGTACAATATATGGGAACATCATGTTCACAAAATGTATACAGAACAAGTAATCGTCGTGTAGAACAATAAGGAATGGTCAGTAATGTAGTTTGTTCACAAATTGGTTATTTTATTAGTAAATTTCCCAATTTGTTTCAAATTTTGGTTAGGAAAGTCAAGATGAGATAAAGGATCCTAGGTGTTCTATGAATGAAAGTTAGACTTGTGGGCGGAGCTTATGAAAGAGATAAAAAGAGTTATGAGTAGTAGAGTAGAAGAGCAAGATGATGGAGAGAGAAGATTGATGAGAGAGAATGAAGTGAGAGAGAGTAGAGAAGTCGCGAGGTGTTATATTTATAATCGAGTTAATTAAATGTTGTAGGACTGTTTAAGGTTGTGTTGTCTGTACAACCTATGTGGGGTATGCCCAGCACACTGAGCAATGTTTAGAGATAGGGGTAGAATGTGACAATATAGATATTTAAGTAGAGAGTTAGAGTGGGAAATTGAGTTAGTTTGAGAAGAGAGGCCTTATGGATATTATTAGCCGGTAATCATACATAAATAAAAAATTAGATATTAATAAATACATCTCTAATGTATAAGTATTTAATCAACACCATTGATGTTTATGTCTCGCACGCAAATAAGAAACTTACAGATGTCGATATGTATGGTATATCAATACTCAAATGAACTAAGCTGAATATGTTAAACTCATGTCTCACTCAATACTATAAGATATTTGAGAGGGTTTATATAATGTGTACGTACATTTATACAAAAGTGGGTGTGTTCAAATAAATTTGATACGTATATGATTTGAGGCAGTAGCGTATTCTGAGTTGCACTCGGGGATCAACGGTGGGTGTGAGGACGTGTGTTACTTGTTCCTTCATCTGGAAGCGGATTCTTCTTGCGTACCTATGCTTTACGGTGCATAAATTATTCATTATTTTTTATATAATTAGTGCTAAACATATAATATTTTAGAATTATGATTATGGTTTTTGTGTGTTTTATAGTAAAGCAATGTAGAAATATATAAATATTAATATCATAATACTTGGATGAGGAGTCTGAATCTTAACTTTAAAATGAGATAATTATTATTTTATTAATAAATAACATTCTTTTACACTAAATTGAATATAATAAGGACGTTCAGGAAATGAGAGTGAGAACTTGAGAGAGCGAGAAGAGTAGAATGTAAATATCATAATAATTTATGGATCCTAGAGACACGTCAGTGATGGCGCCATAATATTATGCAGTTAAAGAAAAAAATGTTATAAATGATAGAATACTTAACAAATAAGTGATATAAACGTTTCATCATGCAAAATTAAATATCGATGTAAATAAAAATATTAAAAAATTTGAAAGAAAATATAAAGATTAACGCGGACAAAAGAAGGCGATATATCAAAACTACATACAACTTTTCAGTTATCGAAAGAAAAATATATTAAAATAGAAACGTTAGCCCCGACATCTAGAAAACGGGACACAAAAGCATGACCTTATAGAAATGACAGTCATGTGAGCTGTAAGGATGAATTAGGTTTAGTTAGATAATGTATTAAGAAGATAGTATAGAGAAGTAAAGAAAGTTAATGAGAGAGAGAGAGGAGAAAAAGAGTGAGGAGAGAGAGAGAGAGAGAGAGAGAGAGAGAGAGAGAGAGAGAGAGAGAGAGAGAGAGAGAGAGAGAGAGAGTAATAGATAATTTGTATGTGCTAATATGGTATGCTAAACCAGGTTACGCTTGGTTAGGGTAAGTCAGACCATTTATTAAGAAGGGGAAAAATAGTTAGAGAGGCATAATGAAAGCGGATTTATAAAAATTAATAAACTGCTAAGATCCATATTTTAAACAATATACGGCTGCTATAGTGAACAATTAATAGCTGAATTCACCATCAAAATTTCATTATAAGGGTAAACCCCCATTTTGGGGTTCGGTCCCAATCTCGTGTTCAGACCTTACCATTTTTGATTCCTCTGGAATCATCCTGCGTCATCGTTCCTTCATCTCCCTTTTTTAAACGTTCTGTACTTTTTTTTTGGGACCAGCTCCAGGGGAGCTAAAACAAACCATAGAAAATTGAGCCTATCGAATTCAAGTTCTGGAGGTTCATTATATATATTAAAGGTCACATCACTTGACCTACTATATGCTTATTTCAAGATTCTGCTCCAGCTCCGGCTACGGCTCCGGTTCATTGCTCCGCATCATGAGCCTGATCTTGCTCCGTTTAATTCTTCGTCGCCGGATCCTTAGCAGAGTAATGTCGGCTGCTTATCTTCGTCTAGCTAGGGTCATATCTAAGTTTAAGGGCTCAATACCCATAATGGGGCTTAGCGGCTTGAAATCTCGGCTCCTACGAGGTAACCATCAGCTATAAGGACATCAAATATGAATGGGATACGATATCTCCAAGTTCCATAAATTGTGGGGAAATAAATCCTGCCCTATGATTGGTCCTCTGTGATGTCATCCTCTCGATCAATCACAACCGTTTCGGATATATATATATATATATATATATATATATATATATAATATATATATTATATATAATATATATATTATATATATATATATACTATTATAATATATATATATATATTATAATATATATAAATATATAATATTATATGATATAATATATATATATATATAAAATATAATATATATATATATAAATATATACTATATATATATATAATATTATATAAATATATATATATTATAATATATATATATAATATATATAATAATATATATATATAATATATTATTACAACTAAGCTATATAAAAGTTATTTTATTCTTAATTTAATTATTATCGAATTATTCGTAAGCAAGTCTTGTTTAAAAGATAAAAATGTCTTCAACTTATCGCTGGTGTAGATGCTAGAACGTTGGCGAGTCATTCGTAATAGCCTTGGAGGTTAAGAATAGCTGCTTTTGAAGCATGGGTTGATAAGACACTTTATATTTTATTGCAATTATTATTCACGACCAGAGGTTGTCAGGATGATGTATTGGTGTCTTATAAATCGCGCGCTCATCTGGAGTTAATCTGGTACGTGAGGAATCTAATTGCGAGCTATCAGAAATTATACTAGTCCGATTAGTTTCTTGAGGCTAAACCGCTGTAGTTGTCCACGCTCAAAGAGCTGAAAGAGGGGTCTTCGTTCAGACACTCGTCGAAAATTGATCCGTCGCTATCGCGGATGAGAGCAGTAGTTTTTCCGGCGCACTATTGAACACCGGGACTTAGGTCGCCCGTCGAAAGCTGTCTTTCGGACTTGGAAACGCGTCGTCGAATCAAAAAACGGGTTGCCCGGCCCTGGTAACCTCTAATTTGACGCCTCAAGCGTCAAAATCCGAATGCTGCAAATATTTCATTGCAACATTTGGTTTCAACATCCGGATGCCGATTTGGCTGCTGATCTCGGTCTCTATACTACTCCAAAGTATATATCTGCCCCAAAAGTAATAGACAATGTGGTCGAGGATAAACCTCAATTATTAGTGCGTGGTAAAACTTTTTTGAAAAACTTGTTTCATCTAAATATACCAACAGCTTCAAGATCACCCGCTAATTCAATTATTCCTTAATATGGTCCTGCCACTTATGCGGAAACTCGCACATAGAAATTCACATCTCCCATCCCCATAATTCAATCAACATACATCAATTAAATATTAATGGTATTAAAATAAACATAAAAAAAATTCACCATACCGTAATACAACATACACACAGCACTTATACAGGAATCCAATCTCACACAAAAACACTTACCTATCTGAATTTCCTATCTACACAATCCTAAGGCTAGACAAAAATTAATCCAAACATAGCCTTATTACACCCATACACAAAAATATCCAATTCCGAAACACCACAAATCACGCACAACTACTCATGAATAACGATCAATGGAAATGCAAGTCAATTAAGGAAATTAAGAAAAGAACACACAATCTAATTAATTTTTAAATACTCCCACTAGATCCCAAAATTGCCCAAGGATTATATCCCAGATCTATTCCCAATTTCCCATTAGCACAATATAATAACCTGATAATAGCCGGGGAGCAAGGGTGACACACTTATAAGCAATTTACTGTAATAAATTTTTTCCTAAAATTTTAAAAATCGGTAGTGTATGTGCGCACAAGGATTGTATTTTTTTTTTTTTTTAATCCTTTTGTTAAGTTTGTAGGTGTGGAGCACAAAAGATGGAAAGTAATGTGTTTATTTATTTTTCTTTTTTTCTTTTTGTTTTATTATTAATAGTATTATATGTGCGATATCCATCTAATTCTTTTTTTATCTATTTACAGCTGATTATATATATTTTTTTTTATAATTTTTGTTTAAGTTCTGCCAGAGATTGAATAAACCATACAATATCTGGGGACTGATAATATAATCTTTCAATAATCTTTCCCCTTAGCACTTTTACTCCCGTGTAAGGATAATTACTTAACCATAATGGGAGATTAATTGGGTTTATGTAATAACTTTAATTTAGTTTATTTAGTTATAAAACAGTCATTGATTATTATAACGATTTTTTTAGGCAACGAGTCTTGGCTTAAACAATTCCGAGAAACCATTGTAGGATTTAAGGGGAGACTTCATAGCAAAACCTCAACTATTCCAAACCGATAAAAGTAAATGTTTTTTTGATGAACTAAACTATAATATCATTAATTTTAAGAAAAAAACAAACAAAAAAAAACTGTTCGTTTTTGAACAGTTTTAGGGTGAAGAGAGGATTTTTTTTTTGAATTTCCACAAAAACTGCCATAAAATCTTTAATTTTCAAGATATTTCAATTTTTTTTGCACTAAAATACTCCAATTTAGTGTGGTAATAAATTTTAGTTAGACACCTTATTTGAGAAATTTGTTTTTTAAAAATTTTTTTACAATCTCTGAAAAGTACT
>JABUQX010090509.1:17500-30000 GCA_015478945.1 Trachelipus rathkii | reverse complement strand
TATTAAAAAAATATGAAAGATATTAAATAGTTAAAAGAAGCAATAGTTTGAATAAAATTGCTACTCAAACAATTTTAATCTTAAATATTTGCTTGTCAAACTCTATCGATTCGTAAACAATTATAAAATTCAAATTTGCCTTGTTGCCAGATTTGTCAATCTTTGGCACATGGCAACTTTTTAATTTATCAAGAGTGTTCAGGAGCACAATTATCAGTAGATTAATCCTAATTTTCATTGAAGTTTCTATTGCCAATGATAAGTTTTATTCGAAAATTTTCAAACAAGCTTTTAATTTTCAAAAAGAATTACCTTTTTTTATTTGAATTCATATTGATATTTGTTTAAGTTACTTTACTTTAAATTGTATTAAGTGTGACTGTCAGTTTCAAACCATAGTTTTAACTAATTTCATAATTTATCGTAGCTTATTTAACTATATATATATATATATATATATATATATATATATATATATATATATATATATATATATATATATATATATATATATATATATATATATATATATATATATATATATATATATATATATATATATATATATTTATATATATATTTATATATATATATATATATATATATATATATATATATATATATATATATATATATATATATATATATATATATATATATATATATATATGAATTATTATTACTATTATTATTGTCATTATCATTATTATTATTATTATTATTATTATTATTATTGTCATTATTATTATTATTATTATTATTATTATTATTATTATTATTATTATTATTATTATTATTATTATTATTATTATTATTAATATTATTATTATTAATTATTATTATTATTATTATTATTATTAAAAATAATGGGCTAATGAAGGTGCCCTTAGACATGTTGCGCAGGTCTTATCTGATGGTTCCATTTCCAGGATGCCTTTAAAACTGCATCATCGCACGCAATGTTATATGTCACCACCTTAAGCATAATCTTTGTTTTATCTAAATTGTACCCTTCATATGATCTTTATTTCACAATTTGGACTTCTAAATAGGCATATTTTCCACTTCGTGCTTGTTTGTGATTCTGGAATGAGGAAAATATATTTTGAATTCTAATTAAAAGCAATTTAACATATCTGATTAGGACTTAATGGGTTCTCCGAGATGGAATCTTATCTTCTAGATTATATTTGTTAACATGTCTATATATTTGAGATTTTTCTCAAAGGCGACTGCAATCACAGTAGGGATCCTGCTCCTTTTTCATCAATTTAATAATATATATATACCATTAAAACCAGGAAAACATGTTCAAGTGATTAATTTTCTAGTTTAATTTAAGACATAATTAAAATTTAGAGAAAACAGGTGTTAACAGGAGGCCATGACACCTAACATAGATCCACACACAACGATTCAAGCTAATATTCTGATCACTATTTTTCAAGCACATAACCACACGTGCATAACGAGTGTGAACAATTATAGACTACTACCTCTAGCACGAGACAGCGAGAAGTAAACGAGATTAAGCGAAATGAGAGTTATATCAGCCAACGATATGCGGTCCAGGTTAGGTTTTGAATCATAGCTATAAGACACAGAACACGAAAGAAGTAATAGGCGAATTATGTCAATACCGAGAAGGTAGTTATCTAGGATCTTCTATATAACACGCAGTATTGCATACCAAAGTTACTATAGCACTAAACCTAGAAAAATAATGCACCACAAGACAAACAATTCAAAACAGCTCCGCATAAAAGCTAAGAAGCGAAACAGTCAAAGGACCATATAATCTCTACGAGTTCAACGATGTCTATGTAAGATGATTACCTCTGTAGACAGACGAGCCACAGATAAAGAGACTTTGATTCGTGATACGAGAAAGAACACTAAACGTGAGGTTATTTAGCACGCTCCTATCTAATATCTAAACTTCTGTATGAACAGCATATCTTGGTCGTTCAGAATACGGGTACATTATACATAGTCACATATTTTACAACACAAAAGAATTTAGTGCTAGCACAGTGACATGATAACTCTAGCTAACCAAGCATAGTATACGCTAAAGGATGGGTAAGGGCAAACAGAAGAGAGTAAAAGTTGAAGAGAATTATTTACTGATTTCACTCTTACCTCGCTTGTTGGTATATTGCGTGAAAAGTGGGAATTCAGTCCAGTGACATAGCTGAATGGGCCCATCTTTCCTTTAGCTATCATGAAGAAAGGTTGCCTTGTCACCGGACTGAAACTGACCGCTACTCCGAAATCGCCTCTCAGTGATTTCTTTTAGGCAACCAGCCATAATATGATCTTTAGAATTCAGTATGCACACGGCTAGATAGAATAGCATGTCTTGCTCTATCATCCAGCTAATTCATCACGGAAGTTACTCAGACGTATCGAGATCGTTATATCCATTACACCGAGTGAATACTGTATATGCCCATACTACAGTAGACATAACGAATCCAGCTCATGCATAGATGCTTAAATTCTTTGTCAACCAAATTATTATGTTAGAGCGTATCAGAATGAAGCAATCCAGTCAAACAAACCTATGTATCACAAGTGCACACTACACACAGCATCTGACACATGAGCATCCATGATTCAAACACTAGGGATGCACACAAGTAAAGAAACGTACAAAGCGATCAAAGACCAGGATGGAGCTAACTATCTGTGACAGGCAAACGTCATAAATAAATTTAAGGTATGAACTGTAACTAAAAATAGTTAATAATATATTCAATATGTTTAGTTTTGTTTCCAGTATTTGAATACATTATTAAAGTATGATTTCCGAGAAGTCAATCCAATTTAAAGTTGTCTGAATTGAAAGCGATTAATATCAAAACATTAGCTTCAGGAGAAATATAGCCTAGTACTATTTCACAAAAACATAAATGGAGTGTTCACTTATATAAAAGGATAATGTAGTGTATTCATCTGATCAGCAAACATAGGTAATGAAAGGATTGTGGAATGTGGTTAGATGGTTGCGTATCTATCTTCACATTCTGAGAGTATAGACTCAACCAGACCTCTGTTTAGAGATTGGCTGAATGAATTTCGAGAGGCGTCTCCTACTCGCCTTCCTAGAGACATCACGGTTATGAAAGGACTAACCACCCATTTGCAGCAGTATTTTGATTCGCTCAAAGCACTCATTCTCTCATACATAGAGAAGTAAAGTATTCATCCAGCTGGTAGTTATTAAAGTCAATTCCTGTAATATATACAGTATTATACGGATAAACCACATGTTTTGGTATTAGATAAATATTCATTAGTATATATATACACCATGTGCTAGAGTATAAAGATAAGTCCTATTTCAAATATGTCAACATATCGTTAAGATGCGATTAGTAATACGTTTTTTTATTTATAAGAGCTAATGCTTTAAATATATTTTTAAGTGAATGTTCGAACTGTATGAAACCTATACACGTATATGTATTATAGCAACAATCTGAGTCACTATGCAGATTCAGAGTCTAAGCGATATTCACCACGCTTATTGCGTATCAATCAAGGGTTTTATAATATTACGTTACATAACGATCGATAAGAACCACAACGTCTATATATTTATATTAGAACTCATCTCACGTTATATACTTCAGATAGTAATATATTCTAACTGCTATCGATTTATATAGTATATTATATATAATAATTATATCTAGGTGATTCACAGTTATCTCTCATTCCACAAATCTATTCCCTTATTTGAAAAGGTCATAAATATTTTTTAACTCTTATAATGTTATTCTGTATTTAGATAACTTCAATATTCTTCAACACAGAATGAATCAAAGGTCTATTATTGAATCCTCATTTCTGGAAATTGAATAATGACTAAGGAATTCGTTGTTATACTCTAGGTGTTAATTTCACCATCTACTCTGTATGCTAATTGAACGATTAAATATAAATGACACTCGTTGGGAGTAAACTCACACCCTCCCTATATCGTAGGATAAAAAATCATATCCCAAGGTTTCAGAAATAGCGTAATTGAGTATGGCCATCTTACATTCTATGCAGCGAAAAAAGTGAATTGACCTTGACTGTATCGTGAGATTAATTCGCGTGATAATTTGTGACTCATGTATACCGAAGATACCACCGCTAGAAATGTAAATGTGCTAAGATATTGCATTTTTTATGCCTAACCCATCAGAAGAAAGATGAAAACAAGAAATACAGGAAGTTTCAATATAAGGACCATTCTGATATTCTATGTCAATAATCATATACGTCAAAAGGGTATATATTTATCGTTATGTTTGTCACACACCACAAACAACAACAACAACAACAACAACAACAACACCAACAAACACACAAATATACATATTACTACTAAGAGATTAATTACTATGCCCGCCCCTCCTATAGAGATGAAGAATAATGAGATGTCTAACGGAATCTGTATTACAGCATTAATAAAAGCACTAACATAGCATTGACACAGAACTAGAATATATTGCTACTAAATGCTAATAAACGAACCGACACACCAGTAATTATACGACAACAACTAATGACTTAATTATTAACATGTAAAACTCCAATAGCGTCATTACACAACAGATATATAAACTACTAATAACCACTTCATTACAAAACGTAACCTATTCAACACTTTTTCAAGGCAGATCTCTAACGATTAAGTAAGTACTCAATGATTGAGATAATACAATGATTATATACATTCGTTAAATATTTAACATAAGAATAAGTATTTATACATAGTAATAACCCTTGTCTGAAGCATATCATATATACTTGAACAACAAAATATATTATATGTAGAATGTATAAATTTTTTTACATAAACTTCGTATATTATTTAAACAAAATAATTATTCATCATAAACCTCGTCCTAACTATCATAGCCCCATAACGAATAATGGCAAACATACGAGTAGTGTTATAATTAGATCATCGAACTAAATGACAAAAATATATATATTTTTATAATACTGGAAATTATAATAAAAAAATCTTGAATATTAATTGTTCTATGACTAATCCCCTAATTATTAACTGAGTTTAACTGATTTTTTACTTAGCCGTTAAACTCATTAATTCTGTTTCTTCCAACTTAGCTCCCATCGTCTCTGAGTCCCGCGTGACCCAATCCATCCGTTCATATAGAGTCCCTCGAAAACAAATTGAATTTCCAGCAAATATTCACGTGGAGTATGCATTTTGGATCGATGCAAGAAGGTAAGAGAGCGTATTATCTAACAAAATCCCTGAACAAAGTGACCAATCTAGACCAATCTATCAAAGATAACAGCATCTCGAACTATGAATTGTAACACTTATATCTTCTACGAAAGTCTGTCACTAACGTGCAATCGTGTTTAGAAGCGCAATGTATGTAATAGACTATCCACCTCAAGAGTAAACTATTAGGTGAAATAAACTAGACAATTAGCAAAATTCTCGGGCAAAACCTAACAATACTCAACAAAAAACTTAACCTAGACTCACGTTCATTATACACCTCATCATGTCGAGGTAACACAGTAATAGTGCTTACCTCAAAATATAACTATACAATTCAGTATAATAATTTCAACCCTGTCATATGAGATATTTAACATATAGACGCAGATACGTAAAACATCCTAACGAAATCCATAACAGCTAAAGATGCATAGAGCTCACTGAGTAGTATACAATAAGAAGCAACACATCACCTCCCGAGAGAAAACCATAGTGGGGTATTTGAGTCCCTCCTCTAAAGAAAGGAGTGTTAGCAAGTACTTAAGAGAAGAGGGAATTCAATCCACAGAGTGTAAAGAGGTGCATATAATAGGAGCTCCTGCTAGGCCAGACGAAGCTGAGGCCTTACCCCTTCGCTTGAGACCATGTATGGTGCCTTTCGCGAATGAAAATGCCCGCTTACACTCATAGTTTGTGAGTGAATGAATCACCCTTCTATTGCGAAAGAATTCTACAACGCAACATGATCATGGACGCGAATTCACCCCTCTTGGTTATTCTCTCGGGAAGGTATGAGTGTGTGCTTTTAGTGATACTCTTGGTTAATGGAGAACCATGTATGGATAATTCAGTCAGAGGCTTAGAGCTCGAACGTTTTGTATGTTATTCTGAGCAAAATTTAGTATGACAAGGATATATGATTACAAAACTGATTTGGTGAGTATAGAATTTGCTAATGAATAATTGACTGGGTTTGGGTTTATTTCCTCCTGCCGCATGAAGAGTGATTAGGCCATAACGTCCCATTACGTGACCAGATCTCCAGTTGTTTTGTATATTTAAGTATAGTTCATGGGTTTGCCCGGTAGATGTGTGCGTAAAGTGGTTCTATTGTTTGGAAAAGGAAAATGATTCATAGTTCAAATGATGTTATACTCGAGGGTAAATTAGTGACACTTCGAGTGAAGATTGGTGTGTCACCCATATTACATAGTTCGAGATTGCTGGAAATATCTGTTGATAGATGTTGGTGCACATTGTTAAGGGAATTTGTTAAGTAATAATACGTGCAACATTTACACTTTTGCTGATGCGACAAAATGATACTCGAAAATATGACCTGGAAACATTAGTGGTCGTATAGGATTCATAGAAACGGGTGGAGTTTAAAGAAAAGTAACTCGGGATAGGGGGAACTGAAGAGAGAAGTTGGTATGGTCAAATGGTTTTAGTGTTACATATGATTACCTCGCCCATAGTTATCTGCTTCCTAAACATTCATATAAACTAAGAATTACGCTATAAATACACATGTTAAAATTATATTAATATGCAAAATGATACTTATAGTTTTATGTTATAGTCAGGATAGAATAATTGAACTTATATGTTTTAGTTTTATTTTTAGGCTTAAAACTATTAGTATCATATGTTTTTGCAATTTAGTCGCTTTGGGTATTATTTGTATATTAGACGAGGTTGTGATGAATTTTGTTAAGAATTATGTTTATATTTTAATATAGTGAAAAAAATTTCTTAACTTATAAAGTTAAAGAGCAATATAATTGTTGTCAGTATGATGCTTTGACCAGGGTTATGCTAAATTTTTGTTAAATATATTACTATGATAACGTAAAAGGCAAGTTTAGATATTAAAAGTTTGTGTTATATGATAAATTAAACATTGACATTGTTAGAGAATATCCGCTGACAAATGAGTGTGAATTAGGTTACGCTCTGTTGTAATGAGTGTTATGAAGATCTTTACTTTTCGGTGAAGCGCTGGAGTTGATTAATAGTAATACGTTTATTCGTGCGTAAAGGGTTGTGTCAGGTTTTGCCATTCTACAATAGATATATATTCATAGTTCTGGTCATGCTATGTATAGCTTTACTCTATTTGTGAACAACACTGTTTACAAGTTAGCACGATATTCGAATAAATATGAATGTAGATATTATAAAAGAACCCCCGACATATATTTTCTCAATGTACCATGAGTTGTTATGTTGTTGGTTAGGTCTTGTTGTCATGTGATTGTTGATTGTTGTTGGCTTGTTCGTATGAGTGTGTTAATTGTATTGTTGAGTTGTTGTTGTTGTTGATAAGATCTAACGAGAATAATTCATAATACCCCACTTGTGTTTAGCAAAGCCCCGGCATAGTTATTCATTTGGCTACTATCTGAAAATATTGAGTTCGTTCGTACGTCGTATATCCCTTGCCTATTACTTTCATTACTCTGATAATGCGTTGAAGAAAAAGATCTCATACATTGTAAGATGTTACGCTATACTGATATTTCCGTCAGTCTTTTATAGGTCGATTGCTTCAGCATGTGCTAGGTACAAGCATTGTGCTCTCCTTCGCATCTCCTAATACCTGTTGTTTGTTATGATCACGAAGGAAGCTTTGTATATTCCCAACGATTGTGTTGCATTATATATTTAATCGAATCAATCCTAGGTGGATAACTGGAATAGTTCATTTGACTTAATATTCCATTCGCAGAGAATTCAAAAATAATAGTACCTTAGTCATTGTGTTGAAGAGTGTTCATAACAAGATATATCATATGGTCGATCAGGCCTTATGGATAGGTTAAAATGTGAAAAAGTTTGTCATGCTGGAGATCGTACTAGCAGTAAATATGCTAACTGGAAGAAAGAGATAAGTGAAGGTTCTAATAGGAATAGACGTTGTGTTTCTCGTCGGGTGTGACGATATTAAATACCCTCTTGATGTAACCGCAACTACTGGAACCTACCCTCTGAATTGCTTGTGGAACACCTGGACCTTCAGACATACGTGTATAGGTTTCACAAGTTTGCGAACATCTGAGAAAATATAATATGCGAGGCGCTTGTATACCGAACGATTTCCAAATAGGAGGAAATTAACATCGCATCGTAACGATGTTGACATACTTGAGACCTTAATTACTTATAGCACATGGTGTAATCACAGTGATGATTTTACAACCCAAAGAAAATTGTAGTTTCCCGGTTGTAATAATAGGATACATGGTATACTCAGAAATGCTTTAAATAACTACGACAGACATGGTATGAAATAATTACTTCTTCTTATTTGTATGAGAGAATGAGTGCTGTAGCCGAATCAAAGAATTAATAAAATAATGGTATTTAGGTATTTGAGGCATTTATAACTTACATGACCATTTTTGGGGTATACTAATAACAAGTTAAAACTATTACCCTACTTAGATATCCTATGATGCGCTGATCAGAATGGAATATAATATTTAAATAAACTTATATTTTTTATGTATTTATATGTTTTTATATGTATTTAAATATAACGCTTTTTCAATGAAAATTATATGTTAATAAAATACGAAAACTTGTTTTACGTGTCCTCGCTCGTTAATGTTCTATTCTCGCAATATAAATAGTCACTAGTAGAGTGTGAAACTATATCTATTGGCGTAATACAGTATATGTTGATGTGGTGTACAGTATAGGAGAGTTTTCGATATAACTCAGTATCTGTAACAATTTATTATTTTCTGGTAGTTACCACTTTGTGACTTGTATGCTAATGTTAAAGCTTAAGTTTGATTACTGTGTGAGTTATTATGATATAATTCTATACACCAATATATGTTTGTTTGAGTAGAAAAGTTCATTTGATGCTTTATATCATTATTACAATAGACTTTTATAATACATTATCGTTGATATTATGGATATTCGATTCTATATTGTACAATTAGTATAATTTGGAATTTCTCCACGAGTCTTATGCAGCTCTATTCTCTTTGAGTACTCATTGTCCATCTACACAGCTCGCACGTGATATATTTAAATACATATATAATCGTCATAAATCACTATCAGTTATATATCACTAAGTGATATAATAGTGAGACATAAACATAATTTAGTTTATATTGGCACAGTAGAAAGGCAGTATATATATACGTATTAACGCGTTGTTTCTCAAGAGAGTTGATCCAATCATCTAGTACTCCCTGGTATAGACACAGGGCGCATTATCACTTTATGCTAGTATAATAACATAAAGAGACTAAATCACTCAATGCTGTTCAACGTGTTATACTTAGTGAGTAAGAAATATGCGTTGAATTTCATCACTTCATTATTAGATGCTATCTGTCATTCGTAATCACAACGATACAGGATAGGTCAGTTAGGTGAATCAATCTACCACTCGTTATAGTGTTTCGCCATTCTATCTATGATACTTCTACTCATTATATCAAGCGTATTATTTCATGAGTATGATTTTAATGTTATAGGTTTAATGCTAATAAGTTCTCATTTATATCTATATAACTGAGTAAAAGTGAATTCACATATAGATAATATCAATTATACTTGATGATAAAGTATTTAATTTATCTACAGAAATTGAATGTGTTATGAGATATATAAATAGCTTTGTAAGAGAAGTTCCGGTTTATAAGTTAAGAGATTACATGTAGCGTCGTTGATAACCAAGTTACGATTATCTCTTGTATAGGTGGCCTTTCAAGTAACTTATAAAAGTTGTTCGCGCACACTCATATTTGAATTAAATGATAGTTGTATAAGGCTGTCTTTTTACTCTGCTTACTATAAGACTGTCATTATATGAGTTTATTCTATTGCGCTAAATTTTATATTTTTTTTTTACTTTAGTCAATGATTATTTTATAGTATGTTAGTCATTTATAATATTAAGTTAGGTAAATACTTTATTTATATATTATTGTTAGTAGATACATATATGTCGTAAGTTTAACTTGTATGAAAATTAACCAACGTTTATGAATATAATATTTTTTAGACTCAATCCGTCCTGCTGAGTCTAGGAAAGATTCTGTCTATATGTTATTGAGTTAATTGGACAGGAAATAATTTTATAGAAAAATATACATTCCACAATGTATTTATTTGATATATATGCTGTTCTAATGATTAAGTTATACTTTATACAGGTTAATAGTTATAAAGTGTTAGAAATACTTTGTTAATAACGTTAACCATTTATTCCATGTCTAAGATGTGAGGCTAAGTTTTGTTGATATGTATACATAATTTCTTAGTTTACAGATGATTGCGTATGTAAAGTATATCTTTATTAATATGTGATAAATAACTATATTGTTTACGTTGATTTTATATTATATATTTGAATCTTTGATAATTATAAAGAATCACTGATTTTATTCTGTTATGTTTATATCAAAATAATACTTCTAAAAATAATTGACTTGTAAATTATAAATATAGTATATATACAATAGAGGCTAATAGAATTCATAGGAATAATATAATGATTTTAGGATAATAGGTGTAACAGACGTAATATGATTAGTATTGAGGGTTATTGATTTAGTGATTTTAACTGCCTTTTAGTGCATTAGGTATATATAAGTAAAATCGTTACAATTTTAGTAAATAAATATGACATTAATCGAATAGATTACAATATTATAGCTCTAGTCTATGTAGTTACTATATAAAAGATAAGTCAGAATTAAAAACACTTCATTTTTGTATCACATAAAAATAATAAACCTAATTGGATCGACTCGAGGAAGGAGATGGAGGGTGATTTTTGATCTATGATTTTACTTGGCGTATTAAATTATGAAGGTGTAGAGAGCGCTATAAAAAACGATAATTTTTATAATATTTGTGAGAATAATATGTACTCCTTAATCTCGCAATTTATTGCACCTATTAATCGCATCTAGTATATAGAGTGGGAATAAAAATTTAGTTCATATAGAATTTCAATAGTAAGGTCATAAGGATTATTAGATGAGTGATTGGTATGCATGGTGGTATGTGGAGATGTTTATTTAGTCTGATTAGATATAGGTCAATTTTTTTGACTAGTAATATTTATGGTGTATTGTGAAAAACGTAAAATTTGTTATATTTATAATCTAATTAGAAAAAAATAAGGATTTTCTAATTATATTATATATTTATTTATTAATTTTTTCTTATGACATTTTTTTATTTATTTGACCTCACATGTTGATTCTGATATATTAGTGATATTCTTTTCAAGATCAATTTCAGCTTATACAGTTCTTCACAATCAGTTATGCTGTTTAAAATTAGCAAATTGATATTTGATTTGATTTACATATCACACTGTAGTGGATTATTTAATAAATCGCGCTCCACGCAGCACCCAGTGCGCGCGCTAAGTCAATGCTCCAGTAGGCACATGCACGCAGACATGTTCCCACTCGATTCTCTAACTCCTCTTCTTACCTCAGCTCAGTCTTTCCCTCCCTTCTCATCTCTTCTCTCCTCTCCCTCAATATACCTCCCATTCGTGTACTTGTATATCTTCTCTTACACAACTAATTCATTCCATATCTCTCTCAACTCACCTATTCGCTCTCATAATGTATACAATACCAATAGAGTTGAACTTCTTTTTTCGATAATCCATTCCAGATCACGAGATTATCACTCCTGCATCAGCAAAATGGAGTGTCCAGTTTTGGTAACATCGCTCACTACACTCATACTAACTTCCTTAATTACAACCAATATATCGCGATAATCTGTGACGATTGTATCTATTCGATTTTTACCACTTCATGTCTAATTGTATTTTAGATGTGCACCAAAAATATCCTCTCTTCTCCGACCTAGAAATATTAAATTTAACTCAGACATATGGCACAGAGATAGAGGCTACCAGCAGCTCTGGATGCCCGAAGAACAAATTCCCTCACATATCGCATAATATGATAAGGATATTCATAAGAATAATCAAACTACTAATCCATGTCCAACTCACTCTTAATATTATATCTCATGGCCTCAATTGACGAACACTTCGATTTTTTAATGTGGTATAGGTGAGATACATTGAAGTGCCCCTTTCTCAGGTGAGTCCCACTAGGGTAAGATAACGCCTCGATCTACGTAATTCAGATGATAATACAATCCTCATATATCTTTCACACTCACTCTCACACAATTTTAATCATGATAGCTGAGATAAACTCGGCCCGTAACTCCATCA
>JABUQX010090509.1:7500-12500 GCA_015478945.1 Trachelipus rathkii | reverse complement strand
TTAAAATTAAATCAGTTTTTAGTGCTCAATATAAAATATTTTTGGCTGAAAAACATAAAAACAATAATATAAGTGATTTAAATACTATGTCTTAAAATTCAAGTATTTATTTTAAAGGTAAAAAAGCAAACAAACAAAAAAAGTTTTTTATATTGGTTTTGTTTTTTGTTTTTTGTTTTTAAAAAGTTTTTTTTTTTTTTTCATCACCCTACTACATTTTAAATCTCTCGTTTAATCTGACAAAGTATATAATTTTAGTGTTGAATCTAGATTGAAAATTTTCAGTATTTTTGTTCATTGTATTTATTGGCATTTTGTTTTGAGGTTTGTTTACAAAAATGTATTTTATAATTTTATTTATTTTGCAGAGGTTAACACGTGATGATGGGGACCATAGCAAGAAAGGTTCTTTAAAATGTGGATCTCAGAAGTCAGGAACACCAGAGAATATGATTGGGATTGAAAGGTTGAAGAAATTTAATTGTGCTTTTTGTGGTTTAAAATTTCAATGCAAAGCTGAGTTAGAGAGCATAAGATATATAAAGAAAAAAGTTTAAATGTTCTCAATGCAATTATGAAAGTAAACAGAAGTCAAGTTTGTGTTCCCACCGTTTAACACACCTCAGTACAAAATTATTGAAATGTTCTGAATGTAACTATGAAAGTAATCAAGGGGAACAAAAGGCATATGCTTACGCACCAAAATACAAAATTATTTCAATGTTCTAAATGCAACTATGAAAGTAATTATAAAACGACCATGAAAAGACATGTGCTTACGCACCAAAATACAAAATTATTTAAATGTTCTGAATGCAACTTTGAATGTAATCGTAAAGATAGATTAAAAAGTCATATGCTTACGCATCAAAATACACCAAAATTATTTAAATGTTCTGAATGCAACTTTGAATGTAATCGTAAAGATAGCTTAAAAAGTCATATGCTTAATAAGCATTCAAATTTCAAATTATTTAAATGCTCTGAGTGCAGCTATGAAAGTAATAACAAAGGAAACTTAAAAATGCACATGCTCAAGCATGAAAATATCAAATTATTCAAATGTGCCGAGTGTAGGTTTGAAAGTAATCGCAAAGGAAGCTTTAAAAATCACATGCTTAAGCATGCAAATCTAAATCTATTTAAATGTGCAGAGTGTAACTATGAATGTAATGAGAGATCAAGGATGAAAACACACATGCAAGTTAATCATACAAATATAAAATTATTTAAATGTTCCGAGTGCACCTATGAATGTAATCGTAAAGAAAGTTTGAAGTTACATATGCTTAAGCACGCAAATATAAAATTATTCAAGTGTTTGGAGTGTAGCTATGAATGTAATATCAAAGCAAGTTTAAAGAAACACATGCTCAGACATGCAAGTCAAAAGCGTTTTAAATGTGCCGAGTGTGACTATGAATGTAACCACAAATCAAGCTTAAAATTACACATGCTTAATAAGCATACAAATATAAAACTTTTTAAATGTGCAGAGTGTGACTATGAATGTAACCACAAATCAAGCTTAAAAAGACACATGCTTAATAAGCATACAAATATAAAACTTTATGTTGTTTCACTTTGGCACCTATGAATGTAATGAAAGACAAGACTTAAAAAAGCATATGCTTAAGCATGCAAATACCAAATTATTTAAGTGTTCTGGCAGGTGCAGCTTTGAATCTAATTACGAAGAAGTTTGGGTCACGGATGAAGGATACAAAACTCCCATCGAGGAGTGAAATGTAAAATAGTTGGAAGAACCAGAAACATCTTAGCATGACCTGGATAGATTATAAGAAGGCATATGACAGTGTTCCCCATAGCTGGATACTAGAAGTATTAAAAATATACAAAATAAATAAAAAAATAGTAGATTTTGTCAAAGAAGGAATGAGGCAATGGAGGGTCAACTTAAAATTAAAGTATGAGAAGGGATTGATTGAGTTGGAAAAAATTAACATAAAGAGAGGTATATTCCAAGGGGATTCGTTATCGCCACTGCTCTTCATTTTGGCCATTAACCCTTTGAGCAATCTAATAAACCAATTACAAAATGGATAGAGAATAAACTCACGTAACGAGAATTCAAGCAAATTAATTTCACACCTGTTTTATATTGAAGACTGAAAATCGTATTCCCAACGTGATCAAAAATAGTCATCGACTTAGGGTCTATTCTCTTCGAAGTTTTTCGAAGTTTGCTATATAGAGTTTCGTCGCGATCAGGGTTTCAAATCTTTGTTTGCTTGTAAGCCCCTTGACTCTTAACTTTACGTATGTGGACCCCATATACTTATATGTAATATTTCTAAATTAAATATTTATTTGTAGGTTAGTAAAAGCTAATAATTAATCCAATCCAATATAACTAATAAAATCTAAATTACAAATTTTCAAAAAGAAACTGAAACATATTTTTACATGTAATGACCCAGAATTATTAAAAAAAAAAAAAAAAAAAAAAAAAAAAAAACTATTTCAAAAACTATCTTATAAATTCATTCTTATTTTATAAAATGGGATCCCTACTAAAAGGCCCTACTAATGATATCTTGTGGCTGATGTTTTGATCTTAGCATATTAATATTGGTTCCATTTTTGTAATTTCCAATATCACCTTTTACTATTATCAAAGTCGATTACGATTTTTTGTTAGCTGTGTTACACGACTCGAGACAGATTCCGCAAGATAAGATAATGGGGAAAACAATGACATACATTTTAGCATTCTCCCATAAAAGCGGATATTTACATGCAATTTCCCTATTCTTCCATACATCATGCTTTCCCTTTTTGAATTGACGGACATTGTCTCATCAGACCGCAATTCATCATAAAGTTCCTCTTGTAAATCAATTTCAACATCAGCAACATTTACCTCAAATGGAATCGTGAATCTCGAATCTCGAATCTCCTAACTTCGATGTTCTGTGGCTTAAAATCTTTCTTCCTTCTACTACAATAATCTTGTGCTTCTGCTACTGTTCTCCTAACAGAACAGATTTTCACGCCTTTTTTGAATATCTTACTACTTCTCACGAGACTGTTATATCTTCTCATCCAAATACTGAGGTCCTCTATTTAAGGGATTTCAATGTACACAACACTGAATGGTTGGGTTCCTCTCATACTGATGCAGGGTGGGGAGGAGGCCGAATCATTCAGTACTTTCCACGATCTGGAGCACTAATTAAAGAACCTACACACATTCCGGATCGTCCCAACCAATTCTTGAACACACTTGACCTATGTTTCACCACTAGTCCTTCTCTCTATAAATACACCATTTTCGCTCCTATTGGTAAATCTGACCACAACCTTATATCTCTTAATTTTAACACTTTCTCTCCAACAGCTCCATCCTGCCCTATGCGTTCTTTCTGGCACTTTGATTTTAATAATTGGGGCTTTGTCTCTGGTACGCAAACTATAATTGGAATGACTCTTTAGGTTTACAGTAGTGCTTCGGCTTCTGCCGATAAGTAGGAGCTGTAATCGTTGATGGGATGAGCAGGTTCATTTCTTCTTCGACTAAATCTTTCTCTCATAATCCATGGTTCGATCGTGCTTGTTCTCTGGCCATTCAGGCTAGAGACAGTGCGTATCGGGGAGTGGAAAAATTCTCGTTCTCCTATCACTCTCTTAATTTTCATTCAGCTAGAAATCGTTGCAGGGATACTCTTCGACGAGCAAAGCGGGCTTTCGTCAAACGAAAGTGCGCTAACCTCCTTGGTTCTCCTACTGACAAATCTTTCTGGCCTCTTGCCAAAAATATCTCTAACAACTTCTGTAAATCTGCCTTTCCTCCTCTTATTCGATCTGATGGTTCTGTTGCTAATTCTCCAACTGAAAAGGCCAATCTCTTCGACCTCCTATTTTCCTCTAACTCAACCCTGGACGATTCTGGCATCCCTCTTCCTCCTCCTCTCAGGTGTCCTATGCATTTGCCTGTGATTACATTTGATCGGGTGCATGGGCTCCTGAAATCTATGAACGTTAGGAAGGCTGGTGGCCCGGATGGCATTCCTCCCCGAGTTTTGAGGGAGTGTGCTTCCGTGCTGTCCCCGCCCCTCGTTCAACTATATTCTCTATGTCTCAATACTAGCACTTTCCCTCAGTGTTGGAAGCACGCACATGTCCAACCTGTTCCGAAAAAGGAAGCCGCTCTGATCCTTCCAACTATCGCCCTATAGCTCTCACTTGTATTCTAAGATCTTTGAAACCCTTCTCCACTCTCACTTCTTAGATCATCTGGAAACTCATTCCTTCTTTCCGATCGCCAGTACGGCTTTCGGCGTTCGAGGTCTACTGGCGATATACTTTAGTATCTAACCGATTTATGGTTTTCGCTCTTAGGAACTACGGGGAGACTTGCGTGGTGGCGCTTGACATATCAAAGCATTTGACCGGGTTTGGCACGCGTCACTGCTCTCCAAGCTCCCCTCCTTTGGGTTTACTTATGTCTAGCTTTCTTTCAAATCGCTCAATATCGACTGTTGTTGATGGACGACTTCTTCTTTTTCTGTGTACTGGTGTTCTTCAGGAGGTTCTGTCTTATCTCCTATTTTATTCCTACTTTTCATTAATGATCTTCACCTGCTCATCTAACTCTATCCACTCATATGCCGATGACTTGACCACTTCATTCTTAAACTCATTTCAATTCTGCTCTATCTTTTACTTCAATTTGCCTCTCAGTCTAATCTTTCCGATTCTATTCTCGCTGATCTGGAGAGAATTTCCGGGTGGGGTCGTCTCCAGCCTTTGTGAGAAATTCAGTTCTTTAAAACTCAACTTCTACAAATCTCCCTCTCTAAAACACCTTCTAACTTTCCCATCTCTTTCGACGGTTCTCTCATCTCTCCTGTTCTGACAATATCAAAACATCCTTAGCATTAACATAAACAAAAAGATATTGTAAGCTTCATATCACAATGGCTGCAAAAGCGGCTTAAAAAAAAAAAGTCTGCTAAGTCTGAGACTTTTTTTTCCTC
>JABUQX010090509.1:0-2500 GCA_015478945.1 Trachelipus rathkii | reverse complement strand
TTGACAATTGAGAAGGCGTTTAGGAATTTTGGAAAAAATATATGTTATCAAGAAATCGAATCTAATACAATTTAAAATCTGATAAATATTTTATAAACTCGTAAATTAAGGTAGGTTAACGGATGTAGGAAATTTTTTTTAAAGTTAATTCACAAATGTAACTCGTTAATAGTCCGTTACTTATTTTCGAAATTAACGAAAGCGTTAAAAAGTTAACGAAAAATTAACGAGTTAATTAACGGATTAACGCTTTGACGCGCTAGAACCCCCCTTTATATATATATATATATATATATATATATATATATAATATATATATATATATATATATATATATATATATACTATATATATATATATATATATATATATATATATAAATATATAATATTAACAGTAATGAAGAGGTGATAGTGAATGTGTGTGAGTTTGATGGTGCAAGAAGGAATAGGTATTTTGGGGATAAGGTCATTAGCAAGGAGGAGGTAATGGGTACAATGGGTAGAGTGAGAAAGGTGAAGAATGGTAAATCTTAGGTATAGATGAAATTACTGGTGAAATGATCAGAACGGACGCGAGATGGTGATTGATTGGATTTGAAGTTGTGTAATAAAGAAAGCGTTTATGGAGGGGTATAGTTTCAAGGGACCGGAGGAAGAGGCAGTAATATTTTTCTTTATATGGGGTAAGGAATGGGGGGAACTGTTTAGTTTGGGAATTAGTTTATTGAGTGTTGTAGGGAAGATATATGCTGGTTTTTTAGTCGAAAGAGTGCGTCGAGTGACTAAAGGACTTTGTTGAAGAACAAGGTGCGTTTAGAAGTGGTAGAGGATGTGGATCAAATCTTTACATTGAAACAAATGACTGAGAAAATGAGGGAGAAGAAGAATAAATTGTATTTAGGTTTTATGGATTTGCAACAGGAGTATGATAGGATTAATAGGGAAGCTCTATGGCAGGTGTTAGTAATATATGGTGTTGGTGGTAGGCTTCTGAATGGAATCAAAGTATGTATGACGATAGTGAAGCGTGTGTAAGAATAAATGGTGTCAAAAGTGATTGGTTTAATATTAATAGCGAGTGAGGCAGGGATGTGTTATGTCCCTTGGTTATTCAATTTGTATATGGATGGGGTTATGAAAGAATTAGAGGTGGGGATGGCAGGAAATGGTGTTAGAATGATGGAGAATGGAGGTGAGTGGAGGGTGCCCTACCTATTATATGCGGATAATTTGGTTTTGTGTTGTGAATCTGAAGAGAGTTTGAGAGGATTGGTAGAGAGATTTGGCAGGGTGTGTAAAGGAGGGGTTTGAAAGTAAACGTAGATAAGAGTAAGGTTATGGTTATGAGTGAGAACAGTCCTCGGTGTGAAGTTATGCTAGATGGTGAGCAGCTGGAACAAGTGTCTGAGTTTAAATATTTAGGATATATGTTGGATGGAACGGATGATGCAGAGTGTAGTAGGAAAGTTGTGAATGGCAGGAAGGTGGCTGGTGCTATTAAATCGTTGGTGGATGTAAAGGGACTAAGTCTTGAGTGCGCTAGGGTCTTACATGAGGGTATGTTGTTACCTGTGTTAATATATAGTAATGAAACTATGGTCTGGAATAAGAAGTATAAATCTAAAGTTCAATGTGTTCAGATGGACAATCTTATGGGCATGGGTGTAAGAATTGATAAAATGAGGAATATTGTATTAGAGAGTTGTGTCGGTGTGAAGAAAGGGGGTAAATGAGAAAATAAATGAAAGTACGTTGAAATAATGGTTTTGGTCATGTGGAAAGGATCAATGATTACGATCGGTTGGTTAAGCGGATTTATAGTGGTGAGTGTGTTGAGAATCGACTGGCTGGGAGACCGAAGAAAAAGTGAATTGAGTCAGTAGACGAATGTCTGAAGGAGAGCAATGTGAGTTTACCAGAGGCGAGAATAAAGGGGCATAATAGGAATGAGTGGCTTGGTTTTGTGAGGGGTTATGGTTGTGGCTCACCTGGGCCAAGGACCCTACACTGACGATATGTCATAGTGAGGGTCCGTCGCGGCGTGAAGCTCGAGGGTGGATTTTCTGACTGCGACGAGTTCTCACTATTAGGAGGTATAGAGGGGCGGTAAGGCTGGGCTTTGTTTTGACTTGTGTCATATTCTTCTACCACTTTTCTTTTCCGATGCTGTCACGCACCTTACCCCAGTCTTGGGGAAAAAAAGAAGATGAAGATAAGATATCATATATATATATATATATATATATATATATATATATAATATATATATATATATATATATATATATATATATATATATATATATATATATATATATAGCTATAATATATATATATATATATATATATATATATATATATAACTTATATATATATATAACTATATATATATATCTATATATATATATATATAATATAATATATATATATATATATATATATACAGTATAACTCATATATATATATATATATATATATATATCTATGCTCTTATAACTC
>JABUQX010090508.1:5000-7500 GCA_015478945.1 Trachelipus rathkii | reverse complement strand
AATAATTAAAAAAATAATAATAATATATAAATTAAAGTGTTTATGTAAGAAATGCAAAAATCTAAAATCTAATTTCTAATTTTAATTTTTTAAATCTATTATATAATTCATTCAAATGTTAGAATCAAAACTCTGAAGATGTCCAGATGTTTACGGATGAAACAGTGGCAGTAAATAATAAATATAAATATGCTTCTTACTTTTTTGTAACAGACTGATTTTCTAGAATTAGTATTTAAGCAAAATAAAAATTGAAAATTCAGAAGAATATTTTCTAAGGAATTGGAAGTTAAAATGTGAACACTATATATTAAAACAAAAGCTGACATAGAATTTCTAAATTAAATAATAGATAATAATATATAATAATAATAATAATAAAATACATTATAATAATAATCAATAATAATAATAATAATAATAATAATAATATTAATAATAATAATAGTATAGTAGTTAATGCTTGTGAATGTAATAGGATTAATAATAATTTAATATAATAATAATAATAATAATATAATAATATGAGATTAATAAATAATAAATAATAATAATAATATAATAATAATAATAATAATAATAATAATCAATAATAATAAGAAAAATAATAATAATAATAACAAGAAATAATAAATAATATAATAATAATAATATAATAATAATAATAGTAATAATAATAATAATGAATAATAATAATAATAATAATAATAACTATAATAATAATAATAATCATAAAATAATAATAATAATAATAATAATAATTAATAATAATATTAATGCTCCGTCTAATGGCTATGATGATCCTTTAAAAATATTATAGGACTAAGAATAGCTAATAATAAATTAATAACTATATAATAATAATAATAATAATAATAATAATAATAATAATAATAATAATAATAATAATAATAATAATAATAATAATAATAATAATAATAATAATAATAATATAACGAATAATTCTTAAGAATAAGAAAAATAATAATTTATAATATGATTATTTTTATTATTTTCAATATCGTTTTCATTTTTAGTAATCTTCTTCTTCTTCTTCTTCTTCTTCTTCTTCTTCTTCTTCTTCTTCTTCTTCTTCTTCTTCTTTTCTTCTTTCTCTTCTTCTTCTTCTTCTCTTCTTCTTCTTCTTTTCTTCTTCTTCTTCTTCTTCTTCTTCTTCTTCTTCTTCTTCTTCTTCTTCTTCTTCTTCTTCTTCTTCTTCTTCTTCTTCTTCTTCTTCTTCTTCTTCTTCTTCTTCTTCTTCTCATCATTATTTTTATTATTATTATTATTATTATTATTATTATTATTATTATTATTATTATTATTATTATTGTTCTTAATCTATTTTTTCTATGTTTTTTATTAATTATTATTATTATTATTATTACTTATTATTATTATTTATTATTATTATTATTATTATTATTATTATTATTATTATTATTATTATTATTATTATTATTATTATTATTATTATTATTATTATTATTATTATTATTATTAATATTATTATTATTATTAACTTTATTAATTATTATTATTATTTATTATTATTTATTATATTAATTATTATATTATTATTATTTTTTTCTTATTAAATTAATTAGTTTTATTTTATTATTATCATTATATTTATTATTTTATATTATTATATGTTATTATTATATATCCTTTATCATCACATTAATTATATTTATATTTCCTGTAGTTTTAATAGTATTATCATATATATATTTTTTACTATATAATAATATAATTAATTATTATTATTTTTATTATTATTATTATATTATTATTATTATTTATATTATATTATATTTATTATGATTATTATGTTACTTTATTATATTATATTAATTATTATTATATTATTATTATTATATTATTTTATTATTTTTATTATTATTATATATTATTATTATTATTATTATTATTATTATATTATTATTGTCTAAATTCTGAAATTTAAAAAAAAAAATACCAACAAATAAATATAGAAGTATATAAATGTATTAATCCTTTTTTTCTTTTTTTTCTTTTTTTTTCTTTTTTTTGAGGAAAAAAAAAAAACTTATCCTAAACTTCAAGTATTCCCTCCATTAAAAGACTCTGTCAATTTCTTGAAATGAAAGGAGAAATGACGGGCAATTTCTTGAAGATTTCTTATCTTCTTTCATCTCTTTGATAATGATTACTGTGTCAAAATATTTTTAAGATTATGTTTGACCTCTTGTTTCATTTGTTGATATTTTTAATTTTCTGTAAAATGAGTTTTCAGCTATGCAAAAAAATTTGAATCTTCTAAAAGGAGTAACCGTATAAAAAAAAATAAGGTATTTCGTTACGACTTTATTGATTCAATTTTATCAGTTCTTAACTATATTAGTACTACTTTATATTATTTTGTTCGCAAAGATGATTATTGAAATAGTGGATTTATTCCTTATGTAACTCGTACTGCTTATACTAAATAAATAAAGAATTGAAAATAATGTAGTTT
>JABUQX010090507.1:0-59407 GCA_015478945.1 Trachelipus rathkii | reverse complement strand
TTCGGTGCTCAGCCACTACGGCCTATCCGGTTATTAATCACTTTGAGGGTTCACAAACTGAACAAATTTTTGTGTTGCATAGGGCCATAGTGAAATCGATAACCATCAAAAACGATAATATCTTTGCAACATCACACACGACACATCGCATAACACCGAAAATCATACCGCCATATGTAATATTAGGTACAAATATTGTACAAATAAACTTAGCTGACAATAAGGCGCGTTCAGTGTGAAAATTCGACGAGAGACGTCGAATGAATGGCACGGCGCACGGCTCATCTCACTAATCAATAAATGGTTGACCCGTAATAATATAAAGGTGAATTTAATGAACTATCAGCGAAAATTAAATTATTTGATTTTATATTATACACTATTAACATTTAAATCTCAGACATTTTGCATCGCTCCACTGTGGAAAGGGCAACCTTTCATATAGAGCAGTTACTATAAAGTGCAGGAGCGTGCAACATGGACGCGCGTCACGGAATATCACTGGTACCAATATACGTATCCTTGCGACTCTGTTTGTAAATTATTATGTTAAAAAAATTAATCTCAGTAAACTTGGTTTAATAATGTATTAAAAAAAAAATCTTTAGATTTTTGGGAATGAAATTTAAAGCTTTATACTACTACTACGACTATAGGCTGCAACTACTACCACTACTCTACTACTACTACTCACATAAAACTTTTACTAAGCGTACTACTGACGTCCACTACAGTCACTTACTTGATCTACTAAATCCTTATCTAACATAAATCTCATTACTCTATAATCTTTTAGCTTTATAGCTTAAGCTTAACTTATATACTACTACTAATTACTACTAACTTACATTAACTATACACTGCTATACTTATAACTTAACTACTATTAACTTTTACTATATCATATAACAATATATAATAATATAATTAAATATAATAAATAAATAATATATAAATAATAATAATTAATTCATATAATATAATAATAATAATTAAATAATATAATAATTTATAATAACATAACTGTAATATTTCTCTAATAATAATATTGAAAGATTAAAATATAATATATCATATAATCCCATACGATTATCACAATAAGTTACTAACCTTAGATACATATGCAACTCATATAAATCAATAATATAAAATCAAATACATAATAATAATGTAATACGAATAAAAATAAATAATATAATAATACTAAAATAATAATTTAATATATAGATCACATGAGTACATGTTGAACATAACATATAATAACTTAATATATGAGTGACACTATTTGTAGTTTAATAAATAATTAACAGATGAAGAGATACTTGGTATATCAATAAATATAATAATTATATCACATATAAATATATAATCAATAATAATATAATAATAATAATAATAAAATAATAATAATAATAATTATAATAATAATAATAATAATAATGATAATAATAATATATAATAATAATAAATAATAATAATAATACATAATAATAAAGATAATAATATAATAATAATAAAAATATAATAATAATAATAATATAATAAAATAAAAAATAATAATATAATAATAATATAATTAATAATAATAATACATAATAATAATAATAATAATAACAATATTGATAATATATTAAATAATAATAAAAAATAGTAATAATAATAAATATAATAGTAATAATAATAAAAATACATAATAATAATCATATATAATAATAATAATAATTATAATAATAATAAATAATAATAATAATAATCAATAATAATAATAATAATAATATAATAATAAAATAAATAAAATATAAATAATTATAATAATAATAATCATATAAAATAATAAAATAAGTAAAAATTATAATAATAATAATAAATAATAATAATAATACTAATAATAATAATAATAATATATTATTAATAATAATAATAATAATAATAATAATAATAATAATAATAATAATAATAATAATAATAATAATAATAATAATAATAATAATAATAATAATAATAATAAAATAATATAATAATAATAATAATAATAATAATAATAATAATAATAATAATAATAATAATAATAATAATAATAATAATTAAGTCCAAGATTTTTTGGATAGTTTACCATTATTGAATAGACTCAATGAATTTAACTTTTTGAGTTCTATTTGTAACGTAATTTTTCTTTTGGAGTTTGTGTGTAATTGCGTATTTAGTTTGATGAATCAACCATACATGAATGAATGTGTATTTGAAAGAGAGAGAGAGAGAGAGGGAGAGAGAGAGAGAGAGAGAGAGAGAGAGAGAAGAGTCGAGAGAAGAAGAGAGAGAGAGAGAGAGAGAGGAGAGAGAGAGAGACGAGAGAGAGAGAGAGAGAGAGAGAGAGATGAGAGAGTAGAGAGAGAGAGACGAGAGAGAGAGAGAGAGAGAGAGAGAGAGAGAGAGAGAGAGAGAAGAGAGAGAGAGAGAGAGAGAGAGAGAGAGAGAGAGAGAGAGGAATCCTTGGTCTCATTCACTGATTTTGGAAATTAATAATAGTTTTTTTTTTTATTCTTTCTCAATTTTCTTTGATACGGAAAGAGTAAAGCCTATAAAGTGTATCGGCTCAATTTTTAACTTTAAAAGACAGCTTGTGTTCTTAAACCATGAGAGCGATGCTGTGTGTGTGCTTACTCTTTTTTTATTATGGATGACACGAAGAGAATTAGATGTACCAACATGGCAGAGTTCTACAACATAATAACATGAGTACACCATTTTCTTATTTTTGAAAGTATATATGTGAACACTAGGCGCTAAAAATAAAGCATTTACTGATTCTATAGAACTCCTTTCTCTCTCTCAGTATCTCTCTCTCTTCTCTTCTGTGGGCCATTTCCGTCTTGAAACATTTTTTACGTTTTGTGACGGGTGCTCCGAGAAAATAGAGGACAGGGTATGGCTCTCTAAGTTTGCAAAAATGCTTTGTCTGAATATTCTATAATTCACAAGTATGTAAACCTAAATCTTTCGTTTCCTCATCTCCTCTCTCAATCTCTCCTCTCTCTCTCTTGCTTTATTCATCTCTCTGACTCATCTCTTTCTCTCATGTCTATTTCGGAATCTCTCTCTCTCTCATCATCTCTCTCTCTCTCTACATATATTTCTTTCTCTCTCTCTCGTCTCGTCTCTCGTTGCGCGATCACATCTCATCTCTTACCTGTTTTTTTATGTCCATCTCATCTCCTCATATCTTCAAGTCCCTATGTTTAGTTGCATCTCTAGATACTTTCATCAAAGCTCTCGGCAGATTCTCTCCTTTTTCATTTCTTTCATGGGTTTATCTCATCTCTTCTTCTTCTGCCTCGCCCTTCTCTTGATCTCGTCTCTGCCCTCTCATATTTCTCTGATCTGTGTGTGTTCTCTCTCCTCTTCTTTCTCTAGGGTCTCTCTTCTCTCTTACTTCATCTTCTTCCTCTCCTCCTCTCCGTCTTACTCATATACATTCATCTCCAATCTCTTCTGTCAAAGACGCTCATGTCGATGGTTATCTCTCTCTGTCCTAAAATCCTCCATTTTTTCATAATTTTGGTTCACTCTCTCTCTCTCGTTCGTCTCTCTCTCGTTCTCTCTCAGATCTTCTCTAGGGGAATTGGTCATTTTCTCTCTCTCTCGACTACTTAATCTAGCATTTTAGAATGGACTGCAAATTAAACCTCCACCTCTCCTGTATTTTAGTTTATATTCCAACTCTACAATGATTACAAAATTTAATCTATGAAAAGAGCTCTTTATTATATTTACGCCTAAACTCTAAAAGAATTTACTAGTAACCCGCTCATAGACATTGTATTAGTTCTCTCACATAGTCTTCCCCTCCCCCTTTCCCTACCTCCCCATCCACCTCCACCTCCCCCTACCCCCTCCCCAAATTACCAAATGATTATCAACAAAGTTCGGAATGTTTTCTTAAGGTGTTTTTTAAACTTTTGTTCCCGACTCAATAGAAGGATAATATTTTTGAATGAATAGGAAAAGAAAAAAACATAAAACTATATATTTTCATCCTTGCTTTCCATATGATATTTGCTCTTTTTTGCATTATATTTTATTTTTTTATACATAACTTTATATTTTTATTATTATATTATTGCCAGATATTGTTAAAATGTAATTTATCACTTTAATCTGTATGAAGAAAGTACAAGTACTCCCTTTTTTGTGTATATATTTAGGCAGTTATTCCAAAAAGGTCTAAAAAATGCTGGTATTTACAAAGGGGAAAAAACTTGTAAACATGACTTACTCTAAATTTGAAGGAAGGAAAATCTTTTAATTTCTTAATTGCAAATTCAATTGTGGCTTTGTCATTAGCTTGAGAGTTTCTTTCATTTCAAGAAAGTGCACATCTATATATATATATATATATATATTTATATGATAACTTCAAATATTATCAATTTGCATTTTTCCCTTTGTTTACCAGTATAGTATATATATAATATATATATTATATATATTCCATATTTACGTATTTCATACAGCTCGTTTTAGTCCTTATATATTTTAGTAGTATATTTCAATTCTACCTTTTGTGACCTTATAACTACTATATAACTTAGTTTCACCTTATGTGAAATGAGGGTTTTAGTTGGTTCTTTATATTCTACCACTCTTAATCATCATTCTATTTGTGAACACATATATATAGCCCTTCGTTTTTCATTCTCCTTTTAAATATACTTCACTATCCTTACCATCATCTACGAAGCTTTAGTGAACACGGTCATTTATACATATGTTTCACTCACACTTTTTGCTTTTCATAAACATATTATTAAACCTATCACTCATATTAAGTACTCTAGTCCTGTATATATATGCCCTTTAATCTCACTATCTCGGATCGTGATTATATTATATATACATGTCGTTATAATATCATATAGTCGTGAGTTGTTATATCTAATATACTTATATATCATCATATATATATATATATATATATATATATATATATTATATATATATGTATATTATATTATATATATATATATATATTATATATATATATATATTAAATATATATACATATATATACTATATATTACTTTGTTAAATAATTTTAATAAACGAAGAACTACTTTCAAGTTCTCAACTACTTGCAAAAATTCGCAAAAGGTTTCCATTTAGTGATGATATTCTTGTGTCTGGAGAAAAGCCGACGACGATTTCGGCAAAAGAGAGGAAGGTTGTTTAGACATTTCAAACGTTCGAACGAAATATTAAAGTAAATTTTTGTGTTCAAGCTTGAAATTTAACACCTTAATAAAGAAAGCAGTGTAGCAAATAGTCGTACTCGAAGAGTGGTCGGGTAATTGTGGAATTAAGAAAAGCAAAGGACTCTCACACTTTGAAAATATAGAAGAAGGTATATAAGAAAAACCCGTGCCAACGGGACTAGAAGCCGGGGGCCGGAATAATTAAAACGGTACTGTGTACGAGTTCTGAGCTGGCAGAGAAATTACCAAAGAACGACGATTGATCGTTACAAGTGATCCTGGACTAGGATTGACGAAGAAATTAAATTAGACGGATCGGTTCTGTGGTCGTTTGGATTAGTTACTATTGGAATTAACTGATTTGGAAATTTGAAAACTCATGCCCTTACTTGGAGTTGAAGGCGGATATGAAATCAATTTTATGCTCAAAGAATTGTACAGTTGTCTTTTGTCTCAAGATTTATGTAACTGCAAATATTAACTAATTGTGTCCTAAAAGTTGAGTAATAAATAGCTAGTAATAAATTAATTTTATTTAAACATTTTGTTTCTATTAAAATAGGGAAATTAGTTGAACTAAGTTTAATCTATTTTAGACATTGCCCGACGTTGCCGGGAAAGAAAATAATTACATGTGATTTATTTATGCATCCAGTGACGATAGGAAATACTAAATTGTGATTTTTATGTTTACTAAATTATAAGTTAGTTTAGCGTTGAACACAAGGTTTCTGTGATTGTAATTTTAAAATATATTTAGTAGTATTGATTAGGATTAATTGGAATACGAAAAATGTTAACTTTAGGGTAAATTAAATTGGGTACGTGAATATATATATTAAAAATTTACTGTGAAGATAGATATATATCAATAGACTTGATTAGAAATCCTATAAGACTGACATATGGACTAACTATTCTAATTTTACCTTTTTATTACTACTGTTATTATTTGGGGTGTATTTGTTTGAAGGCGGGGTGGTGGCCTTAAAATATATGGCCTTAGGTGTTGGGAAGTGCCCAGGGTGGGGAGTCCCACAAAACGTGCAGCCCTAAGTGAAAAAATAGATACCGAAGAAGAGAAAAGGATATATACCGAAGAAGGGAAAAGGATAGATACCGAGGTAAGAAGGGAAGGATATATAACGAGAGGGGGAATCGAGGATAGATGTGAAGAAGGAGGAAGTGGGGTTAATGTTTGAAGAAACTTAAGGTTGGATTGTTTAGGGTTAACTGAAACTAAGCTGAAAGGGAAAAGGAATGGTTAATTAATTTGGAAAATACAAGGGTACGATATCAGGGGTGAACGAGAGAGTGGCAGGGGGAGGAAGGGGTGGGGATATAGTTCTGACCGAAAGAGATAAAGATATTTAAAGATTATAAGAAAATGTGGAAGACTCAAATGTGGGAAAAGTGAAATTAGCTTTAGAAAGTTCTTGTTTTGAGAGCGGAATGTAATCTAGAGACTGGATCTTATTTAAAAGGGAGGGTACAACAATTTGACTAATGAGTTGCATGAGTGTTGGGAAAGTTTCGAGGGTAAAATGACAAAATTTGTCTATTGGGGATTTGAATGCAGGAGTGGGAAGAGGGGAGATGGGAAGAATAATAGGACTATTTGGGGTAGGGGAGAGGAATGTTAATGGAGAAAGTCTGTTAGGGTTGTGTGTTGAAAGAAGAAAGATAGTGGGGAAAACTTGGTTCAAAAAAAGTGATAATCATAAGTCATACCGGTTTCTTATCTCGAGATATCTGAGATACACAGGCGGGGGGGAGTGGAGCGGTACTGGGGAAAAAAAAAATTTTTTATGGTGTGTGTAAATGGGGTCAAGGATGGAGGAGCGCAGATTACTTAGATGTAAAATGTATTTAGCCAGTGGGGCGAGGGAGGACAGGGATAATCGGATCACTATTTGGTAGGCTTGTGGCCTCCATGGCTTTTAAGGGAATGGGAGGAGAGGTGACGATTCAGGGAAAGGGGGGTAAAAGAGGGAGAGTAGAGGTGATAAGGCGTGTGGAAAAATTGGATAACTGGAGACAGTGTGTAAGGGAGTTTTAGAGGGGTATGGAGGATAGTGGAGAGACGTGAGAGGGACGGGAATTGGGATATGGAGGGGAAGTGATGAGTTTAAAGAGGCAGTAATGTGAAAAGAGGCTAGAGGGTATATGTCGGGGTTCCCAGTTCAAAGGAGGGTGGGTGTAAGCAGATAGTAAAGGGAGTGAGAGTTGGAGTTGAGGAGGTGAAGGGGTGGTGAATAAGGAAAAAGGAGTCTTAATGTGGAAATGGTTGGGAAGTAGGAGAAGGGAAAGCTTGGAGGAATATAGAAAGGGTTAGTCGTGACAGAAGCAAAGGAGGGCGGTGGTAGAGTGTGACCGAAGAGAGAGCAATAAGAATGAGTGGTGTAGAAACGTGTTGGGGGAGCGATTTTGATCGGGAAGCAGATGTTCTGGAAAGAAGTAATAAAAAAAAGAAGAAGAAGGAGGGGTTGGGGGAGAGGAATAAGGGAGGAGATGGGGAGTGGACGTGGATAGGAGGAGATGATAGGGTGAGGAAGAGGTGGGCGGGGAGTTTTTAGTGTGATTATGTATATATGAGGCTGGGGGTGGGGAGGGGAGGATGATTTTGAACAAGAGGTGAGGATGGGGGTGAATTGGGGAGGGAGTGGGAGGATGAAATACAAATTGAAGGAAATTATTAGGGCTTTGAATAAAGGAAAAAAAGGGAAATCCGCAGGTCTGGATGGTGTTAGAATGGAAATGTTACAGAATGGTGGTATAGGGGTGGAGGAGTGGATGCAAGTGATTTCAAATTAATATGTTATCATAAATATGTTGGAGGATGTGGTGAGTATGAGGTACCACAGAATTGGGAGGATGGTTGTTTGGTTTCCCTGTATAAGGGGAAGGGGATAGGATGGAAATGTGGGAATTATAGAGGTATATGTCGTATTAAGTGTAGTAGGGAAAGTGTATGGTAGAATTCCTGATTGAGAGAGTGAGAGGGTTAACGGAAGGAAGAATGGGGAAGGAACAAGGAGGATTAGGGAAGGGAAGAGGGTGTGTGGACCCAGTGTTTACACTAAAGATGCTTTTTTTGGAAAACAAGTATACTCATGCGATGAGAGAAAGGGAAAGTGTATGGGTGTTTTTTTAGATTTAGAGAAAGCATATGATAGAAAAGTGAATAGGGGTGAATTGTGGAGGGTGTTGGAGGAAAATGGGAGTGGGGGGTAAACTAGGTAAAAGGTATTAGGGCCTTTTTAGAGGAATAGTGAATGTGTGTGGAGAAGTGCATTAGGTAAGCAAGGAGACGTGAGATGGTTTGGTGGTTGGTGTGAGTGACTGAGGCAGCGGGTGTGTAATGTCGAACCGTGGCCTATCTTCAAGTTTGTATTTATCGGAGAGTATGTGTTTAGTTAGAGGATGGATGAGGCGAGGCTGGAGGGGGTAGCAATTGACAAATGGGAATGATAGAAGGGATAGGTGAACAATATACTGTTTGAGCGGTGACGATACTGCCCTGTGGGCGAAGAGCAGCGGAAGAATCTGAGGTATTGTGGTGCAGGGAGTTTGAGAGATGTTGCGGAAAAAGGGGCTTAAAATAATCCAGGTAGAGTAAAGTGTTAGTGTTTTGAGGAAGGGTTATGGAAAGTAGAGATGGGTGAGGTGGTTATGATAGTTCGTGTGGGGGGTGTAAGTTTTGAAAGATAGTTTAGATATTTAGGGGATGGATTTTTGGGTAAGGGAGGAGGGATGAAGGAGAGATAGAACATAGAAGGTAGGAAGAATGAGGCTTTAGTGGTCTGAGAGAAAGTTTGGAAAGGGGGGGATTTATCACAGAAAGTTAAGATTATAGTATGTTTTGAAAATTTGTGTACCGGCGGGTGGTTGTATGGGTGGTGAACATGCGTGGGGTTGAATGCAGGTCAGGAAGAAGTTGGAATATTTGAGATGAAGGGGCTTGAGGAGCGGTTTGTGGGGTTGTAGTGGAAAAGGGGAGATAGGATTAGGAATTACAAAGTGTGGTGAAGGGAGAAGATAGGTGATATGGAGAAATAGGGGTTGCTGAGGGGAGGAGCGGAGAAAGGGAATGTTAAAGATGCGGGGTGTACTGTATGGCATCTGGTGAAGAATGGACGGAACAGAGAGTTGGTTGAGAGTTTGGGAGGGTCGGAGGGGAAGGATAAGGCATGAGGATGGTGGTAGGAGAAGCAGGAGGTGGATGGATGGAATAAATGAGATGCTGGAGGAAGGAGGGATGAGGGAGGAAGAGGGTAGGTTGTTGGCGAGAGAGGGATAGAGGTGGGTGGAGGAGGTGGGTGAGGGCGATAATAAGACGGGTAGAGGTGTGATTTGTGGATGCAGGTACGTACCCACTATCCTTTTTTTCTCGATCGCACATGGGCGTGGGAAAGAGTGTAAGCATACATTAATTAATATAAATATTAAATAAATATATATTATTAAGTTCATAATATCTTAATATGTATAGATTATTCAAATATATAAAAAAGTATAAATTTTTATTTTTATAAAGTAAATAATATTACCTTACAAAAGTGGTATATATAAATTATTTTAAACTAAATAAAGTTAAGTAAAATATATAGTAAAATATACTATTATTTTTCTCACCTTACAGAGAGCGAACGAATATATTATTTATATCGTTTTTCATAATTATCTTTACCTTATTATTTTTTTAATAATGAGTTAATATAATATTTTAGTTTATAGTTATATATTTTTATCTATTATAATAATTTATATGGCGTGATAAATATATATATATCATACCTAATATATATATATATATATATCATATATATATATATATATATATATTATAATATATATATATATATATATATATATATATATATTTATATATATACTATATATATATATATATATAATATATTATATATATATATATACTTACATGTAGTGTTCAAGTACTCACTTGGCAATCGCTATATACTATCATATTTTTATTAAGCAATACTTTTAAAACCTAATTTTCCTTACGCAATATTATAATTTCTTTAAACAACGAACTTTAATTTTTTACAAAATAACCACAAACAGTCAATTGAGCCTTAACATATCGTCTTTAAAACATCATCATACAAAGAAGGCCTCCTCAGAATCTAAACCTGAGGAGGTCTTACGATGATGTAAGACGAAAGCTCAATTGACTTTGTGTATATTTTGTAAATAAAATTAAAGTTGTTTTAAAAGAATTTTTAATATTGTGATAAGAAAAGCCAACTATAAAACCTGTATTTCGGTTAAAAATAAAAATATTAATATACATGCCAAGGGTATTGTCTACCTACAAACACTATAACAAGTTTAACGTTTTAAGTAAAGTTTTCAGTCTATATATATATAAAACATAAAGTATATTTACTTTTCTATATAGTTTCGCTATTTTCTCCAAAGTGAAATGCATTTGTTTTTTTTATCTCACTGAAAATCTCTGATTAAATACGAAAGAAAAGAGGAAAGAAATGAAACATTATGGAAAACGTTCGGTCAGGTTCCTTTTTGATTTTTTTTATGAAAATGCTTATCAGAAATTTGTGCCATTGACAACATCACATCTTCTCCTCTCTCTCTCTCTCTCTCTCTCGTTCTCTCTCTCTCTTCTCGTCAGAACTCCATTGTTAGTATCATATAAGAAAACAAAATAATCAATTATGATATTTTAAGTTCTGATGATTGACAACTCTAGAGTTATCTCCTTATAGTAACTATTTCTCTCCAGTCACCCAAGCTCTGATAAATTTCCTATGCTCTCTTCAAATATTCATCTTTCTTCGAAACGCCATGCAACGCCGCGCAACGATACATCGATACCTCCTACGACGTTGCATACCATCATCTCCGATCTTCCTTTCTACTTACTTCTTCATCCCATTATTCTCTTTTCCTGAATAGCGTCTCTCGTTTGTCTCTGTCTTCCTGTTCTTATTTCAATAGGTCTGTACCTCCGGGCATCTTTTAAAATCAATTGCATCTCTCCCGTGAAGGTCCTACTCTCATCTCTCATGTTTCTATAAATGTGTATCTTCATACTTTATTTTATTTTAGTAATATCAGATAATTTCCATCAGGGCATCCATATGCTTTGACTTAAGTCGATTATAGAGTGTATTGAGGTAATATATGAATATTTTGCCTCTGTGCCCATATATGAGACGTGCTTGCTCCTTTAAAGGTTATTACTCAATAATTCTGTCATGATCAATTTTTATTCATATGACTAGTTAACGAATTACAGATGTTAAGTCTGTGGCTGTTTTTATAGTGTAGAGAAGAAATGGTGTCAAAACTGAATGAATTTTCTTTCAAATGAAAATTTATCTACATTTTAAAATTTAATTAATGGTAAAAAATTTATTCTAAAATTTTATTTTTAGCTAAAAAAAAAAAAAAATTCATATAAATATATATTTTTTAATATTTAAGTAAAAACAGATATAGACTTTTTCCTGATTGACCTCATTTGATAAAACGACCGATATGCTATCGTATGCTCCTCTTGAAGTATGAGATTCTGTCAAGGTATTGCTAATAATATTATATAGTTAATATTACCTACTATTATATATTATGTGCTTTGCCTACTATATAGATTTAGTGAAATCTAAATAATGCTTCTTATAGATCATTAGTAACTCAATACTATCAATTAATCAATAAGAATTGATGCGGCGTAGTATATAAGAGTATATAGTTATATCGTTTATATGAATTATGTGATAGATAATGTTTCTCTACATTAATTAGTACTTTTTGTCAATCAAAGTTAAAGCCTTCTTCCAATACGAGATAAAACCTTATATAGATATATAGTAAAATACTACTTATTTTTCGTGCACAATAATGATAATTATCTAGTTCCACATATATGCTATAAATTATGACAAATCATATTTAAATATTGTATCTTTTTAATATTATTATATATATTCTAATTATAATCAATATGGTTTTATAACTTATCTAGTATATAAATATATAATATAACTCTATTATAATTATTTTTAATAATAATATTATTAGTATATATTATATTTTTTTTTATTTTAACTGTTTATTATTAATTTATACTACCCCCATATATATATAATATATATATAGTATAGTATATAGTGCTTATATATATCATATATCTTCCACCACAGCTGGCTTAACTACTTATTTTATGTGACACTACAAACACGAGATGTTCTGAGTGGAATTCACTGATGGGACGCCAGTCGTCAATGCTTCCCTAGTGTTCGCGTGTAATAAGCCAACATGAAAATCATGGCAGTAACAATATTTAATACACCGCTCGCTACACCAAGGTGGCACACATCACAGCGGTTACGATCTGAACTATTTATTCTTGGATTTCTCTCCAATATCGTGAATCATGCTAGTTGTACGTATCTCACAATGAAACACAAAGATAAACATAAAGTGCATATAACAAGGCGGAGGCGACCATAATTATTTAACTGTACCTTTTCCCTCTTTCGTGGCATTTAGATCCTTTTTACAATAATAATATTGTGACCTATACCTAGCTCCGTATAGTCCCGTTATCAACTTTGTCCTATCCTAGTTAACTTTAACGAGATAAGTTGCTCTAAAACCTTGTCCTTTCTCATCCAATGTTACGTCGAGATGCAACTCATTTTTTTTGGTCAACCCCACATATGTGAAAACAACACACTATCAGTTAAACTCACGCAAAATTTCCAATTTTTAATACCCTCCCTTTTGTATCACTCTGGAGGGGGTCCTGGAAACAAAAATTAATTAATTATCATTCTCTTATCTTTAACAAAAAAAAAGACAAAAAAAAAAAAAACACAATATACCCAACTACACATACGCTGATCGTTAACACTTTCTTACTTACATAACATAGGACCTTCTTCTTCTTACAACCTTTACGTCTCAACCTTAAATCATCCCCAAAACTGCACTTATTTCCTTTCGCAATTCTAGTTGGTTGTTCCCTTACATATCTCCCCCCATATGTAAACTTTGACAAAGACAGTTAGATCCCCTATGTGTGGATAAAATTAAAGAAGTAAATTCTATTTCTTTATCTTTTATTTTTAAGATTTATATCCATTAAAATCGGGTCAACTCAACCAACTATAATTATATATTTCGTCTAATAACGTGCATACCGATTTCATAATACAATCACTAGCAATTAGTTAAGTTTTAAAGACAGTTTGGTTTGAATGTGGAATATCTACAGTGATGAGTCTATTATTTATATATATGGGTACCTTTATAGGAAACCTTTTTTATTCAATCTTAGGGTTTCAAATATTAATTAAAACACTCCCCTTACCACAGTTTAATAGCAAATATTTTTAGAAGCCCGAACACAATTAATATTTCAATTAAATCAATAATCGTCCGGCTTTTTAGATAGGAGACGATTGCGCAACTAGATTGCAATTTATTTACACACAACCCTCTTCTCTTCAAATGGGCATAGTCTGACTAACTTCCTTATGCCACGTGTTTTCCGGCGTTGAATCTTCGCAGGCTACACCTTTTGTGTAGTCAGTAACCGTTCCGGTGGACTTTCATCAATCGTTACATTACAAATGGTTCCCGGATAAATCATAAACAGAGTCGTTAAAATAGTATTTTTTTCTATATATATTATTAAAAATTTTAATATAGTTAAAACTGATATTACAGGAAACAAAACCTTTTAATTGAGTAAGATCGTTTATTTTCACCGGGTGTAGTTATGATGAAGACCGTGTACAGAGCTTTATGAGATGTATCATAAGTTATTGTGATAAGGGCAATGTGAAGAAATCTGCTCTCCACACGTTTTTTTTTTTTTTTTTTTTTTTTGTTTTTGTTTTGAGTGCTTAAAATAATTTGACACTATTATAAGGAAATATAAAATTCTATTTCTACAATACCATTATTACAAAATCCATAAAGGACCTCCTTAATCCCCATCTGGTGAGGTTTGACTACTTCAACTCTTCTATTGCAAACCCTTTCCGTGACATTTTTGTAAGGAACTCGTGGAGAATTTATCACAACTATTAACGTTGCGGTACGCATGCGCTTCGCTCGTCCTAGTATCTAGATAAAGCGCCAAAGTAAGGTCATTTTTTTTTAGGAAGGATAAAGTATCAATTTAACTACTGTCTAACTCTAAGAATCGCATGCAGAACTAAGAAGCCCCCCCCTTTTTTTTCTCTCTCTCCTTTTTTTTGTTTATTTATTCATTTATTTATTCTTTTTTTTCTTCCCCCCTTTTTTTTTTTATTTAACCTTATTTTTTTCTTGGGTTTCAGCGCTCCTGTCCGGTTTATATTATGAATAAATTCTTACATTTCTCAATTCTCTATCTGCCTCTTTCCTTGCTTTTAAGATATAAACGTTGATCTTTTTTACCTCGTAACAGCCCGGAAAGGGTTTCCAGATATATCTCCTCTGCCAGTTTTGCCCACATTATATTTGTCTGTTGAGTTTCTTACCATCACGGCCATTTATTTGTTTGACAGTGATATTCTCTAACGAAACCATTCTTTATTTGCAGTTTCAACTCTAGTCGATGCTAACTCATGGCTCTACTCAGTTATAAACGGCATACTCTTTGTATATTCTTTTCAAATAAGGAAGACTAGCTTATTTCGCCGGATTCGGAGTGGCACCGAGTGACCATCCTTACTGGGATAATATAGCTTCCCTTGCATTCTGAATAGATTTTCTGGTGCGATACTCATAATACACATTTTAATACTTCTGGAGTTAATTTCGTTCGTGCATTTTAAAGGTGCAGAGTTCTACAAACAGACAGTGCTCAGAAGCACAAAACTATATATGGACCATTATATATATAACCCTTCACTAAGTTCTCCCATATGAATCATCTGATAACATTATATATAACACCCTTAGTGTCACTATGAGAGGAATTTGAAGAAATTATAAAATTATTTTCAAACACAATTGAGAAACTAAATAACACACAAAAAAAAAAAAACAATTTTAGGAGACCATTGCAGTTCAGCCTCGATAAAAATAGCTGAGAAACAAATTACCTTATCTAGCTACAACAAGGTAGAGGAATATAAAGAGCGATACACATAGTCTATTTATAAAATTAGGATTTGGCAGTGAAACTCCCTGGCTTTCCCTGATCCTGAGAGTGAGTATTATATTTATATTGGAGTTAACGAGGAATAGGAAATAAGTTTAATATAACACACAAAAAAATAATAAAAACTATATTCAAAAATATTTATATGTAATTTCTTTTTGGGGGGGAGCTGGGACGGCGGGGACATGTATATATATATATATATATATATATATATATATATATTAATATAGAGGTCGATTAGACCGTACGCATGCCTAATAGATGGAGTAAGGCGAAGTAGGTAATATCATTATACTATATAAATCTGTCGAATTAAAAAATACATCAAGGCAGATCTTGTATTGAATAACCGCATTACTACTTACTATATATTATACGTCCGGAGCTTCAACAAATTATACTCTATCGATTGTAAAAAGCGGGTTAATTAAACGTGCAATGATAAAGGCTTCTGGCGCCCGGAAGAGTACTGGGCGTTAGAACTAACCAGGGTGGCGGAACCGCTTTTGAAACTCTCTAAGTGACGCATATCTTCCTAATCCCGAAGGGGCATGCTTGGGTTCTTGAGGAACTGCCACAGCACATCGTCGAAACACAATCTGTCATGAAATTTTCTTACTCTACTATGCATAAACCTGAAGACGACAAATACTCTTAGAACACAGAGTAAGCGAGGGGATGCGTGCGGCGTATTAAATTCCCCAAGCCCCTGGGAGTGTGGTGGTATTGATGATGTTTTCTCCAAATTTTCGTTAACATCAGTTTCACCACGGAACAGATGTTAATCATATTCGTCGAGTTTTTCCCTTCCGTCTAAATATGAAGCTTACTTGTCACCCGCCAAGCCGACACGTTCCTTGCCGCCCGATGGAATCGCCTCACTTCGGCACCTCGGTCTTCAATCCCTGCCAACCTCTGATGGTCCTTTGTACATGCCCCCTTCCCTTTATTAGGGGTCCGTGTACTTACTTTACTTTAAGCTTCCACCATACACAAAAAAAGCGACCAAATCAGTTTACTCCTAAGAAAGTCCTATTTATTTTATGTTCTAAAACGAGTAACCGAGCTATAATCTAAATACATGTCCTTGATAAATACGCGTTCCTTATCTATACCATATATTAACCTCGTACTCTGGATTTTTCTTTCATCATATCATTCAATATTCATTCAATCAAAAGCATATTTTCTGTCTATTTTTTTTTTACTCATTTTCCTTTAAGTTAAATTGTTTAATTAGACTAAAATTCATTTTTTATACACCTTTTCCCCTGAAATTACGAACTTAACATAGTAAGTAATGCTATTTTGTCATTTATCTATTCTTCGTTTTCTTTATTTCTTTATTTTTTGCCTTTATTTATATTTATTACATATTTATTATTATTTTATTATTATTTTTCATTATCATTATTATTCTCATTATTATTATTATTAATTATTAAATTATTATTATTATCCTATTTCAAGAATTTTAATTGATAATTATTATTATTTTAATATTATAATATTAATTTCTATTATTTCCTCTCTTCGGCATAATTATTAGCTAGTTTATGTCTATAGTTATTTTTATTTGAAGATATAAATTTATTAATTTGGATTTTTGATGTATCGTCTATCTTTACATATTGAATTAGTTGTATTGAAATTTCTTCATTATATTATTTATTATTTATTAATATATTAGTATGGAAAGAAAATTTCATTTTTCTTCTCAAATAATAATAAGGCATATCCCATCTCCATGAGTCTCTTTAATCAATATAAGACAATGTTTAATGAAATTTGACTAGCCTTAACAATGATCCTCCACATATAAAATTAAAAAATATAGATCTTAAATATTGATTTCCGATTAAATGAATAGGCTAGATGTGATTTAATATGTTTTAACTGAGAGACTGAATTATAAAGTTAGAGGCTAAATAAGTTTTGTATTTGTTTTCTCGTGTAATAAATAGCATTCAAATATATAACAATACAGTAAAAAGGTTTTTAGATACGTAAATTACGTATTATTTAAGGAATGATGAAGAAAATGCAGGATGTGGTAGATTTCAGAGAGATAGCTGTAGATACAAAAAGAGAAACTGGATGGATTTTACTACATAAAAAGGATTTCGCTTACATTAAATGGGGCTTTGTATTCTAGTGTGACTTAGAATGAAGGTCCTGTTATCTCAAAGTTATGTTGACTTCCTCCATCGGGGCATAGGAACTGCCCTAACTTATGGAATTGGTATAATGACATAAACTTGTACTATACGCAGCACGTTTAGAATACATTGCCATCGATATGGATATAATACCGGAACAATCTGGTGGATGATGTCAATAGCAACTCCAAACTCACATACCATAAGCAAGATTCACTTGGAAATTATGAAAACCCACTGGAACGTTATGTTACTGATTCATATCTTTTCTTAAAGCGATATTCCTCGTCAATTCTAGGTTTAAAATAGCTTAGTAGTAGGTTAAAAGAAATTCCAATACACATGAACAGATTAGTATGATTGTTACAACTGTTACATGCAAGAACAAGAAGCGCATTTAGGAAAGATATCAATCTCAATAGAAATAATAACTAAGTCGGTGTTAACTTCGAATTTGGATTATCGACTTCATAGATGGTATATTTGTTGATAGCTCCCGTATAGTATGGGTTTTCAACTATCTGCTTGTTTCTATCAAAATAACGATTTATCTATATATATATATAATGTAAGTATTCTCATATTCGTACCCTACCCTACCTAAACTCGATGTTTCGGTAATTAAAATGTAATATAGTGGGTTAAAAATTTTTCACATTCTGTGATAGTGACTCTATATATAAAAAGGCTCCATCTCGGATCGGGGAAGCCTCACAGTTATATACTGGAATATTATTTAATAGACTTTGTGTTAAACCTACTTGGCATAAGTGATAATATTATAGTTGTCACTCATACATAATATAATGACGGCTAATACTCTAACCATAAACTGAACGGCCAAGTTAGAAAATTAAATCAGTCGCTTCGTGTCTCGAGTTGAGTGGTGATGCACTTGTATAGGTGTAGTTGTAGTCTATTGGTGATGTGTGTGTGAGGGTATATGGTAGAGGTGTGGTTGAGAGTATAATGGTGCTCGTCGTTGGTGATATAGAATGTGGTGTTGTTTGTGCCTTGAGCTGTGATTGTATTGTGTTGTGTTGGTATGGGACGTATTCCGCCCCGTCTATTCCACTATGACGAAGGTGGTTACTCCGCCTAGTTGATGCTTATGTTCGGGAATCCAAAATCTATCAGTGGCAAGTGAAGTTATTGTGCTGAGCGAGGGCATACTCGCGCGAGGTGCAGGCTGCGAGATAATTTGTCATCTTTGATATGAATATCTAGTGGCTTTAATGCTAGTGCTCTCTCTGAGCATCAATACAGTTTGTATAGTCCGAAAATAAGAATGTTGTTCGTTTCCGAAAGAATCTCCACTAAGGCAAGGGCCCGTGTTGGTAAGAAACGACATACAAGTATAATGTGGGGAACTGTGCAGCAGAGATATTCTGCGACCTTCCGGAGTGTACGGCGTAAAAAAGAATCAACGTTTTTATATCTTAAAGCAGCGGGAAAAGAGGCTCAATGTTATGAGTAATTTTTTGTATGAATATTGTATATATTTTTTTATTATACTATATATATCAGCTAGGCAGCGTGCTGATAAACCCAAGAAATTAAAAATTAATGGTTACGCAAATAAATAAAAAAAATATGGGTGTTAGAGAAAGGAAACGAATGTGAGATCATAAAAAATAAACAGACCACCAATTAGAAGGCCAAGCAGAGGAAAAAAAAGGGGGGGCTTCTTAAGTTCTGCCCATGCGATTCTTCAGTGCAGCTTTAGACAGATAAGTGTAGATTGTGCTAATCTTTATTCCTTCTAAATAAAAATTATTCTCCTTCTTCCTTAATATCTATATCTATTGGACAGTACGCACTTCTCCTTAGAATGTTAATAGTTGTGGATAATTTCATCACGTGAAGTTTTCCTTACTAAAAATGTCACGGAATCGGGTTTGCAATAGAAGAAAGTTGAATGTAAGTCTCAACTCCTTCACCAGATGGGGTATTAAGGAAGGTCCTTTTATGATTTTGTTAATAATGGTATTGTAAGAAATAGAATTTTACGTATATCTCTTATATATGTCTAATCTTTTACCACTTCAAAAAAAAAAAAAAAAAAAAAAAAAAAAAAAAAAACTGTGTGAGAGCAGGATTTCTCCTTTCCTCTAACAAAAATTGTATAATCTCAATAATATCTCTTTATACAACGGTTATATAACACCTGTATCACTCCTAGTGACTCAAAGGTATTTCTTCTGTATATCTCAAGTTTAATCTGTGAGAGTGTGTTAATTTATATTATCTCATAGACAAATATTTATACGAACTCTTTTTGTATGTGTCACCATTAAGTTGTATACAGAGTTATGACTTCACGGAACGCGTGATCTAGCTCAAAAAGGCGTATGTATCCTGGAGTTTCAAAGGGAAAGTGGAAAGGGATAAGTTAGTCAGACTACCCACATTAATGAGAAGAGGGTTGTGTTAAAACATCGGCTTATTGTTAAAAGCCGGAGATTATTATTTTAAATTTGAATATATTTATAATGTTGTCGGCGCTCTTAGAACCATTATTGCTATAACTGTGAAGGGAGTCCGGTGTTTCATATCCCACATATCTTTATGAACGCGCTGATAGGTTGAGATAGCAAAAGTGTTCTACCATATACAAAGTCTCCTTTTATATTATATAGAGGGTCATAGATCTTCTCATTCATTTATCCACATTTACAACTAGTTTGTATATTCATCTTAGAGTAATTGCATTTGTAATGTGAGAATTATTAATCGATCACTATTGATATTATTGTTAAGTCAATTTATATTTGATTAATCTCTTGAACAAAATAGATCAAAGAATAATTAACTCTCTTTTTTTTTTCCACTGTATCTTAACACTCTTCAATCAGTTAATACATATATAGTAAAGAATAATAATCCAAAATAGAGTATTCATTCATATATAGGTTGCAAATGTTTTTAAAACTACACTTTATGAGACGTAAAGGTTGTAAGAAGAAGAAGGTCCTATGTTATGTAAGTAGAAAGTGAAGATTAACATTATTATCCAATTTTCTTTGTTTCTAAGTTTTATTTTTTTTTTTAGTTAAAGATTTAAGAGAATGATAATTATTTAATTTTTGGTCTTTTCTCATGGTTTCTCTGTGTAATATAACAGTGAATTACTACTGCTGTAGAAGACAGAGCTACGTAACGTTTCCTTTTTTTCGTCTACTTTTGCTGGAGACCCCGGCAGTTCATCCTAAACGTATTAGCATAGAGATCATCCGCACGCTCCGAAGAAATAGAAGTAATTGTTCTCTCCTTCGGAAAATACTGGTTTGCTTTAAACAGGAATCATAGCCACACCCCAATGCCAAGAAAAGAAATAATTGCAAAAATACTCTCTCTCTCTCGTACTCAAAAAAAAAAAGAAAAAAAATCAAGAGATGAATCAAACAATCTGCTCTGCAGGTGGCAAGTTTTTTAATGGGTGGACAGAGTAAAAATGAAATATGTAGGAAGTATGAGTAAGTTGTGTTTTACTGCTTAGTTTGGAAGTAAGGGTAGTTAATGTGTTGCGATTATTGAATTTTAAATATATATTTTACATTATTTAAGTGCCGTTTAACTTTTGTAAATGAAATAATCCATAATAGAAGTAAGTGTTTATTTTATATTAATAATAGTTTACAAGAAGTTATAACTTATGGTAAGGAGACAACAGCTTTACTTTTAAAAATTTTGGTAGGTCTTATATCGGCGGATAGGCCCCCCAGAGTGATTACAAAAGGGTAGGGATTAAATTGGAATTTGTGGATTTACGAAGTTGTTTTCACCTGCGTCTCGGCTCTTCTGGTGAGTTAAGTTACATAATTGGATTGAGTAAAAAAGACTAAAGGTTTAAGATACAATTATATATTAATGTTATATTGGATATCTGTACGTGCTATAAAATTGGAATATTGTTTCACTTATACTAAAATATAATGATGTAATTCAAGGTGATCTAGATACATTCATGGAGGCATTTAGGATATAATTGTTTCGTGTCTCAATGCCATTTATAGCAGTTGTTAATCTTGGTTTAATCGTAACTATAATGATATAGGGAAATTATAATTAATAGTAACCGGGTAATATTCATATGTATGGTGTGTATTTACTGTGTGTCACTTGGGTTTAAATTTGTTAACTTATCCATGATTTTCATATTGTTGGCTTATTACACGCGAACATTAGTAAGCATATGACGACTGGGTCATGTGTACAATCCTTGACTTTAATTTTGTAGTGTCTACTATATATAATATTAATATTATTATATATATAAATCATAATATAAATTATTTTATATAAATTTTAATATAATATTAATATATATATTATATATATTATATATATATATATATTATATTAATATTATAATATATAATATATTATATATATATATATATATATTAAATAATATTATTAATATTATATATATAATAATTTTATATATATATATATATATATTAATTATATATATATATATATAACATATATAGTATGTATATATATTATATTATTAATTAATTATAATTATATATATATATATATATATTATATATATATAATAATTATATATTATATAATATATAATATAATATTAATACTATAATATATATATAATAAGTAATAATATTATATAATATATATATATATATATATATTATAGTATATATTAATTAATATAATTTAATTATATATTATATATATATATATATATTAATAAATATATTCTATTAATATATATTAAATATTATAATTAATATCAATATATTTCTAAACACTTTATATTCGCAAGTACGTATACCATGATATATATAATATATTATTAATATATATATATATAATTATTATCTATAATATATATATATATATATAAACTATATATATTATATCCTATATAAATTGCATACTTCAAGCATACGATCATTAAAACTGGATGTTTTTATCAATATAGGTCAAAGCATGGATAAAAGTCTATAATCTGTATTTACTTAATGAAATTTAAAAAATAATATATTTATATGTTTTTTTTTTTTTTGTGTTTTACTTAACTTAATGTTTTATTTAATACATTTACTAAATGTTTCAAAATAAATTGTTTGTAAATACATTCTATATTATTCGCTCAGCTTTGTGCAAATCATCATTCTTTAACACGTCGATGAGTATATAGTAACTAGATCATATGTAAATATAAAATTAAGATACTCACATGAAGAAGTAATTAATTTAAAAAGAAGCACTTCAGTATAGGGGGCGAGAATTATGCTAATAACACTCATGCCTGTGCAAATATCACCTTTGATCAAAATGATATATTAGGGAATGGTGCTATTCGAGAGTAACTGATGAAATGAATGTGGTGGGAACGTGAAGGGAACACTTCCGAAATCTGCATAACTTGGCAGTAATGAAGAGGTGAAGTAATGTTGTGTGGTTTGATCAATTTGGAATAGTGAAAGAAAGAATACGTATTTTTGAGGATGAGGTCATAGTAGGAGGTAATATGGTAGAGTGAGAAAGTTGAAGATGGTAAATCTGCAGGTTAATAGATGAAATTACTGGTGAAATGATCACGAACGGAGGCAGATGGTTGATTGATTGGATTTCGAAATTGTGTAACAAAGCTTCGTTATGGAGGGTATAGTCCCGAGGGATTGAGGAGAGCAGTAATAGTACCCCTTATATAAAGGAACAAGACCCCGAAAATTACTTCTTTATGCATCTTTCTTTTCAATTTGTGCTAAATATCACATTCTTTCCATCAACCACTCTTTTACCTTCTTCATTTTTTTTTTTCGTTTGATACATATCCTGTCGCTTCCCACACACTCACCACTATACACCGCTTTTTCCAACCGTCCGTCATAAGACAAAACCCCCTTAATACTCTCATTTATTCATTCATTCAGTTTGTCGTCTCCCATACACTCCTTAAACGCTGAATTCTCATGTTATAATTTTTTTTTCACGACCTACCATACGCGCTAAGATTATCCATCTAAGAATGTGCCCTAGACCTTATAATAAACTTCCTTTCTTCCACCATAGCTTAGATATTTAAAATAATACCGGTAACAACAAATCATGCGCCTATCGCACGAACAAGAATTAGTACTTGTTGTTTCACACCAAGATTTAATTGCAACAGCACCTTCCTATCACTCATAACATTCCTGCTACACTTGACATCACTCTGTTTCCTTTTCCATGCCTGAGCATATGAGAATTACGTCCTGATATCACACATTATTAATATCTATCTATGAGTGAGATACTTACACTTATAGTGAACATGAGACGAAGAGAGGTATGGAGCGCAGAGACGATAGTGATGAGAGAGGACGAAGAATGATGTGTCAATGAGAGCCACGCGCAGAGATCGAGATGCACGATTAAGAATGAATATATAGATGAGAGACGCAAGACAGAATGATGACGACGTAGAGAGAAGTACGTAGTAGACCGAATGAGAGAGTGTCTTGTATAGAGAACGAAGTAAGGCTAAGAGAATGAGATTGATGTTGTCCACATGGCACTAATCTTTCTTAGCATTTTCATAACAAATAATGCAACGGTAACCTGTACCCGAATCTGTTTAAAACTAATGTATTCACTTTCTTTCCTCTTTTCTTCGATATTTAATAGAGATTTTACATATAGTGGATCAATAATAAAAATAACATATGCAATATCTCACTTTGGAGAAAATAGCGACAGACTCTGATATGAAAGGTAAAAAGATGTAATAGCGTTATCATGTTTTCATAATATATTATTTGCATTATATTCCTCAGATAGTAATGATGAAAAGAATTTTTTGTCTATATACCTCTTTGTAGGTCAGAGATTATAACCCTTGCATGTATATAATTTAAATTTTTTATATAACATCCATTTAAAACACAATTTAGATATAGCGTACTTATTATTTCTCTCCTGATATACGACACAAACAATATTAAAATATATTTATTAAATAAACAAATTAATTTTTATTTAACGGAAAATATTAATGGACACAAAAAGGTTCACAAATCTGAGCTTTATCACGTACGTTACTCCATCCGTACAGAAGCAATCACTCAGCGTTTAGAATTCGTGTACGAGAGGCTTATAGAATAGATAGGTAGAGCGCACGGACGCGCACGCGAGATCGCGAAAGTCTCATTGAACATTTGGTGTATAATTTTAGATAATATATAATTCTCAATTTTTTTGTGATGACAAAGAACCATTTTGTTTAATATTTGTTCGCGCTCACGTCATCTTTTTATATTTAGGAAATTCCGAAATAAACTATGATATTCTATATATTAAATTTGTATTAGTTAATAAAAATATTAATACTCATGCCTCTCAAAGGGTTATTTGTGATTACTTACATTAATTTATAATTTATAACTTATATATTATCTTATATAATATATATATATATATTTACATATCATATATACATATATTAAATATATATTATATAATAAATATATATCTATATATTATATATAATATTATATATATATATATATTATATATATTATATATATATAATATCTATATTATTAATATATTATATATATTACATTATCTATAATATAATCATATATATTAATATATATATTAATATAATATATATATATCTCTTATAATATCATTTATAATATATTATATTATATAATCTATCTATATATAATTTATTAATCTTATATCTCATATTTTTATAATATATTCAATATTATAATGATAGTGAGTAGTTGGTGAGCCGGCCCCGGATTTTTGCTTATGACACTATAATCAACGCTCGTAACCGTTTAGACAGGTTTTAGTTATGATCACTAGCTTTCCATATTATAATAAAAAATAAAATAATATTAAATAGTAACAATCATTATCATCACTACTATTATATCATATATTACATCTTATACTATTTTATCTTATTTATTTATTTATTAATGCCATTTACACTCTTCCCGCTTGAGCGGGGTAGTGGTCCGTACAGCCTCTCTCATTCACACCCATTTGCCGGCCCCCGGACCGCCCGACTATATTATTATATATATATATATTTATATTATCTTATATTTTATATTATATATATATTTATATTTATATATAATATATATATATATATTATATATAATATAAATAGAGAGAGGGGAAGAGAGAAGAGAGAGAGAGAGGAGGAAATTAAAGTAGCTCTCCCGAGCGGATTATGGATTACCACATTGGTTATATATGAGGAGTCTTTAGAGTACATCCATGACACTCCAGTGCCCATTGGTTTCTCTAATCTTGCGCTCATATCCATATTCTTCATTGGAGTAGGGCTCGGCGACGCATGGGTGCGGTGCGGTGCGGGTGCAGGAGAATAACTCTCACTCAACTCACTATAATATATATATATTAATATATATATGTATATATATATATAAAGGTAATATATCTATATATATATAGGTATATATTATATTTATATTATATTATATAGTTATATCCTATCTTATCTACATATTTCCTTCATCTCGCCATCACCCACCTCCTCCACCCCACTCTATCCCTCGCCAAAACCCTACCCTCTTCCTACCTCATCCCTCCCCTCCAGCATCTCCTTTATTCCATCCATCCACGTCCTTCTTGGTCTCCCCCTTCCTCTCCTTCTGATCCCCTCCGCCTCCCAACTCTCCTACCCACTCTCTGTTCCTCCATTTCCAAACAGATGCCCCATACCATCTTATATCATCAATTTCCTCATTTCATTCCCGCTCTCTCTCGACGCGATTACTCACTACTCCTATGTGCGCGTACTTTTCCTCTTTCCCTATTCCGACAAGGACATTAATCTGCATAACTCACTTCAAACTCCTATACCCAGTCGCTACGCGGTGAAAGTGTGTGCCGGGGTTCTTTCCTTACACGATAACCCCTCGTTTAAAAATAGAGGAATAGTTTTTTTGCTCCAAGATTGGTTGAAAGAACGTGCAACCTATTTCATATTGCTTCCTATTGTTAACCAACTCGTTTCTAAAGTTTTTATTTTATTTTTTTATAGGTCATTCACCGGCCTCTTAAGGATCACTTGAAATCCAAAAACTACGAAAAAATTAACAAAGAAATGAAAGATCTCCTCATAAAATGCGAACAACACGTACTCTTTTACACATCAAATAAAAATTCATCCTGGCCTTTGTGGTCATATGCCATAAAATTTTTACCTACACGGGTAATCACGTGAGAGCGAGGCATAAAAATCTTAATCGTTCTCAACGAAGCGAATTAAAGAACGCGAGTCCGACAGTATTAAGGGACAAAACAAACCAAAAGGTAAAAATGATGGTGACGGCGAAGGTGACGGGGATGACTCTGAAGCCGAAAAATGTCGAAATAAAATATCCTCGTCGTGGATAGAACACTATGAGAAAATAGAAAATAATTTGATAAAAAAATATAAATCATTTCAAAAACAAAACAGTTTTATATTAAAAGAGTTTGCCTAGTTTCCAAAATATCGGAAAAAAATATTATTGATGCATTTTCGGCACTGCGGTTAAATCAACCTACGCCATTTTATATAGAAAAAGCAGCCAAGACCACCAATATTCAATTCCACGTGTTGGGCATGAAAACGTAACAACATCCCCCAAAAATATTTAACATTACTATTCGAGTGGGTGAAAAGGAGCGCGCTTTCGTCAAATACCATGGATCCAAAATTCTTCACACCCTAAATTGTAAGAAACACAAAACTCACGATCATTTTAACTAATACCTGTAATATCGCGTTGGACGCAAACGTGGCCACGTGCGACCAACGTTTCTGGAGGAAGCGAAGTGAGAAATCTCCAAGAATGCGTTTGAAGAGGAAAACGAGTTACAAGAATGGACGAGGACACCAAAAGATCAGATTATCTCGATCCTTTGAAAATGTTCTTAAATTATTATGTGGGAGGATACTTTACGACTCAAGCACTCGAGCACGCCATGAAGAAAATTAACGGACGTATTGTTGCGATTTTGCAAAAAAAACAAAAATTTTACCATCCCCAAACACAACCGCTCTCAAACCCTTCATCTCAAATACTTCCACTTCTTCCTGGACCTGGCATTCAATCCAAACCGAAAAGATATAACTATGGACAGCGGTTGTTCAATCAACCCCAGCTTATTAAAAACGTCTCCCGATTCATGTACCACCACGAAAATACGGCGGAGAAATATTACAACCCTACTATAAGCACGATATCTTTGGCTAATACCTATTTGCAAATCAAAAAAGGAGATTTGCTCCTACATTCTTCCAGCAATTTTAAAAAAGATGGTGGAGAAGAAATCGAAACAGAAGAAAAAATACAGTTGGAAGATGGGAAGGAGAGCGATGAAGATTTTCTCACGTGTCGTAATGAGTCACCCGATAATGCATCCGATGAGGTGCCCGATAAAGCATCCGTTGAGGCAACCGAAGAGCCCTCCGGACAGGAAACCTATAAAGCACCCAACGAGTCATCCGAACGGGAAGCTGCAGATGAGGAATCCGACAACTCATCCGATGAGTCATCCGTTCAAGGAAGCGATGAGGAAATGCGATGCAAGAGGGTGTGAAAAGGAGGAAAACAAAGGGAGCAAGAACGAGGCGATTGTTACGTCCCAATATTTCCTCAGTTCTAGTAGTTGATTAAATTTCAAATACGCTAGAGAAAAACATTCACATTCGAGAATATTAAAAAAAAAACACAAACTCCAAGAAAAAAAACCTGGAAATGAACGCAACAAAGCGCAACAAAGGGGAGATTGTGCAATGAGGAACACCGACCAACGATTAATCAATTTCTGCACCAATATAGTGGCGCATAAATATTGGAGGCTAATGGGTCTAGATAGATAATTTTTTGTTCTTAATTTTCAGCACACACACACACATATATATTATAATTATATATATGTATTATATATATAATATTATATATATAAATATATATATTAATATAATATATATATTTATAATATATTTATATATATATATATATAAAATATATATATATATATATATATACTAATATATATATATATATATTATATATATATATTCATATATTATATATAGTATATATATATATTTATATATATTATATATATATATATTATATATTATTTATATATATTATTATCATATATTTGTATATATTATATTATTATATATATATTTATATATTATATATATATATAATATATATTTTATATATATATATATATATTATTAAAAGAGAACATATAATATTGTCCTCAGTCGCAACTATCGGAATGTAAAAATGAAAAGAAAATATATATCTAACAATCGCGTCTTTTCTTTTCTTCGTTCATATTTTCTTTATTTATTTTTCTTATTCTTAATGCCCAGGATCACGAGATTTCTAGATCTAAAAACTTTCTTTTCTTCATGACATGCGCCGAATCATATTTATCAGCATCTTGGTGCCCACGTCAGTCATCCAAACTGATAAAATTGAGCAATCTCATTATTATGTAATAGTTGCCAGATTCGTTATATCCATGATCTTGTCTCTATTTTTCATTATTTAATTATTATTTTTTTATTTATACTTCTCAAAATATCTACTATATAAAACCCCTTTTTCTTGGAAGTTTTTTTTTGTTGGTTACAACCTACTTCATATGCCAGAATGGCCGAGACCTCACACGAAAACGATGCAACTCCAGAAGATCAATATTCTCAAGAAGAAGAAGAAAACTTTTTCTATGATGAAAATAAAGAACAATTTTACGATGAGATGCAGGATTTTCATCATTAAGGGGGGGCAGGAAACCAAGACACGCTTCCACAACTTCCTATCACACCACCTAGAAATTTATCTCCCCCATCTCCTCCAGGTAATAGATCACGAGACCACACTTAAGTCCCAAATTTTCCGATGAGATCAACCAACACACCTCATCCGATGTCATTAAGAAATAGACAACAGGGTACAATAATGAGAGGAAACAGAGAATATATGCTTCCTCCAAAACAAAACATACCTCAGGGTAAAGGTTTCCCACCCCCCAGACTTCCGAAACCTTAAGTAGTTTTGAAAATTTTCTTTTAAAGTGGCACGGGGAGAACCCATTATACATTTACATCAATGTATAAATACAAAGACATATTAGAAATAGAAGTTTTCAAATATGTAACATAAGAAAACTGTAAATACATTTTCAATTAATACTAACAAAAAGAAAATTTTATAACAAATTTAACATCAAAGATCACTAACTTCAATTTTATCTTCATATTAAAACATTGTACAAGAATAAAACTTTATATACTTATTCACAGACAGCATACTGGCCAATTGGATCTTCTTCCAAACATTGCTAATAACCACCTTCTCTCTGAAAATAGAAAATACAGAAGCAGGATATGAATTACATCAAGGTTTTGTCATAAGATACTCGGGAAAAACTAGATTTATTACGAGTTACCTCAACATCAATACAGATTTGAGATGTACAAAAGAAATATATGAAAGAGTAAAAGATATAGTAAGCCAAAATGTATATTTATAACAACAATTTATATCCCTTATTTGCAACAAAGATTTAAAAATAGATTTTACACAACTCCCACCCATCTTTCACCAGAATTGAAATACATACATTCTTTATTACTTGAAAATCAAAAGCAATTTAACCATATATTTAAAGACCCTTGGATGCTATCTCATCTAAAAGATCAGCCTTCAGCAAACCCCAAAAGAATTAAAAGAGGTCTTATTGATGCAGGCGGGGAACAGCTTTACAATTTCTATTCGGAACAGCCACCATGACCGACATACAACAGATTAACACCAAAATAAACCTATTACAAGATACTAAAACCCACATATACAAGTTAAAAGAACAGGTACACAAAAACGCGAACACATTATCAGACATTAAGGAAAATCTAATAGTTTTAACAAAGTACTTAAATTCCTCCATCTCTTCTATAGAATTACAACAAGAAATTGTAAAACTAAACATATATCTAAATTTAGAAAAAGTAATCTCAGATAACATACATAATCTAATTATGACTGTACAAAACATTTGGACAACGGCCAAACAACAAAACACTCCTTTAAATTTATATTCTTATGATATCATACATGAACTCATCAGAAATAATAGCCAAATTTTACAGCTCCAACCTATAATACCTCTTACGCATGAAACCTTCTACAAGTTTCTATCCCTTTCTCGGTCATACATACAGGAAGATAATCCTTACCTAATTTCTACTATCATCCCTTTTTCCAAAGAGACACCTTATGAAATCTAAAACATAATTCCATTTCCCACTCCCCTTAATACAACCTATCCAAGACTCATTACACAACCTCTATCCGTCATATTTTCTCAATCACAAAACTCTAAAATACACCTATAGTAAAACCCTTTCTGAAGACATTTGCAAACACACTGATTCAAATTACATCTGTTTCCTTCAAATAACATCCATTCAATCAATTACCAGAACTGCATCTTATCGGCAATACTATGAATCAACCACACCACTCATTGACAATATTTACGTGAGATTTTCTTTATGGAGATCTGAAACTTAATTTACGTAAGATTTTTGTTTGCAAAAAGAACATTTAACTCGCGTAGATATATGCTTAATGCTGCATAATATAAAGCATACGTGAGATATCGTTTATGAAATTTTGATACTTTTTTGAAGCAAAAATAGTTTTATTGGTCGCGAACATAATTATCACGTAAGTTTCGTGAAGAAAATATAAAACAATATTTACGTGAGATTTTCTTTATGGAGCTTTGAAACATATATATGTAAGATTTTTGTGATTGCAAAAAGAACATTTAACTCACGTAGTTATACGCTGATCCATAAGAAAAACCTAACGGGAGATATCCCATATGTAATTTAAGTAACTTAATTTACGTAAGGTTTTTGTGTTTGTAAAAAGAAACTATACCTTACGTAAATATACGCTTAATGCTACATTAGAAAAACCTTCCGTGAGATATGTTTTATGAAATTTCGATATTTTTTTGACACAATTGTTTAATTGGTCTCGCGAATTATTCTCACGAAGGTTTCGTGGTTAAAATACATAATAATATCTACGTGAGATTTTTTTGATGAAGCCTAAAAACTTAATTTACGTAAGGTTTTTGTGTTTGTAAAAAGAGCATTTAACTCACGTAAATATACGCTTAATGATACATAGGAAAAACCTCACGTGAGATATCCTTTATGGAATATTACCACTCTTTTAATACCTTTTTGATATAAAAACTGTTTTATTGGTTGAGGGCCTAATTCTCCCGTAGGTTTCGTGGAGAAACTATATAACAACATTTAAGTGAGATTTTCTTTATGGAGCTTCGAAACTTTATTTACGTAAGGTTTTTGTGTTTGTAAAAAGAAACTTTACCTCGGGTAAATATACGCTTTTTTACAAGGAAGGGATAGAAACTTGTAGAAGGTTTCATGCGTAAGAGGTATTATAGGTTGGAGCTGTAATTAGAAAAGCCTCATGTGAGTTATCCTTTATGAAATTTTCATACTTTTTTCGCGTAAAAATTGATTTATTGGTCGCGGAAATAATTCTCACGTAGATTATTTTATTGGTCTCGGGAATAATTCTCACGTGAGATTTTCTTTATGGAGCTTTGAGACAATATTCGTGAGATTTTCTTTATGGAGCTTTGAAATTTACTATACGTAAGGTTATTGTGTTTGTAAAAATAGCTTTTAACTCACGTAGATATACGCTTAATGAAACATGAGAAAAACCTCAAGCGAGATATTCATTATGGAATATTAGTACTTTTTCGACGTAAAAATTGTTTTATTGGTTGAGGGCCTAAATCTCACGCAGGTTTTGTTGGGAATCTATATAACAATATTTTCGTGAGATTTTCATTATGGAGCTTTAAAATTTAATTTACGTAAGGTTTTTGTGTTTGCAAAATGAAACTATACCTTACGTAAATATACGCTTAATGCTCCATAAGAGAAACCTTACGTGAGATATTCTTTTTAGAATTTTGAAATTTTTTTGACTTAACTTTTTTGTTGGTCTCGGGAATAATTCTCACGTAGGTTTCGTGGTTAAAATATATAACAATATCTACGTGAGAATTTCTTTGTGAAGCTTTGAATCTTAATTTACCTAAGGTTTTTGTGTTTGTAAAAAGAGCATTTAACTCACGTAGATATATGCTTAATGATACATAAAAAAAACTCACGTGGGATATCCATTAAGGAATATTAATACTTTTTTGACGAAAAATTGTTTTACTGGTTGAGGGCCTAATTCTCACGTAGGATTTGTGGGGAAACTATATAACAATATTTACGTGAGATTTTCTTTATGGAGCTTTGAAACTTAATTTACGTAAGGTTTTTGTGTTTGCAAAAAGAAACTTCACCTCACGTAAATATACGATTAATGCAACATTAGAAAAGCCTCACGTGAGTTATCCTTTATGAAATTTTGATACTTTTTTCGCGTAAAAATTATTTTATTGGTCTCGGGAATAATTCTCACGTAGGTTTCGTGGGGAAAATATATAACAATATCTACGTGAGATTTTCTTTATGGAGCTTTAAAACTTAATATACGTAAGGTTATTGTGTTTATAAAAATAGCTTTTAACTCACGTAGATATACGCTTAATGATACATAAGAAAAACCTCACGCGAGATATTCATTATGGAATATTAATACTTTTTTGACGTAAAAATTGTTTTATTGGTTGAGGGCCTAAATCTCACGTAGGTTTTGTGGGGAATCTATATAACAATATTTACGTGAGATTTTCTTTATGGAGCTTTGAAATTTAATTTACGTAAGGTTTTTGTGTTTGCAAAAAGAAACTATACCTTACGTAAAAATACGCTTAATGCTCAATAAGAAAACCTTACGTGAGATATTCCTTTTGGAATTTTGATATTTTTTTGACTTAATTTTTTTAATGGTCTCGGGAATAATTCTCACGTAGGTTTCGTGGTTAAAATATATAACAATATCTACGTGAGAATTTCTTTGTGAAGCTTTGCATCTTAATTTACGTAAGGTTTTTGTTTGTAAAAAGAGCATTTAATTCACGTAGATATACGCTTAATGATACATAAGAAATATCTCACGTGAGATATCCATTATGGAATATTAATACTTTTTTGACGTAAAAGTTGTTTTATTAGTTGAGGGCCTAATTCTTACGTAGGTTTTGTGGGGAAACTGTATAACAATATTTACGTGAGATTTTCTTTATGGAGCTTTGGAACTTAATTTACGTAAGGTTTTTGTGTTTGTAAATAGAAACTTTGCCTCACGTAAATATACGCTTAATGCAACATTAGAAAAACCTCACGTGAGTTATCCTTTAGGTAATTTTGATACTTTTTTCGCGTAAAAATTATTTTATTGGTCTCGGGAATAATTCTCACGTAGGTTTCGTAGGAAAAATATATAACAATATCTACGTGAGATTTTCTTTATGGAGCTTTGAAACTTAATATACGTAAGGTTTTTTGTTTGTAAAAAGAGCTTTTAATTCACGTAGATATACGCTTAATGCTCCATAAGAAAAATCTCACGTGAGATATCCTTTATGGAACATTAACACTCTTTTGACATAAAAATTGCTTTATTGGTCGAGAGCCTAATTCTCACGTATTTATCGTGGGGAAACTACTTAACAATATTTATGTTGAGATTTTCTTTATGCGAGAGATTTGAAACTTAATTTATGTAAAGTTTTTGTGTTTGCAAAATGAAAATTGAAATCACATATACATACGCTTAATGTTCAAAAAGAAAAACCTCACGTGAAATATTGTTTTTGAAATGTGATACTTTTTTGACGTAAAAATTGATTTATTTGTCGCAAGCATAATTCTCGTGGTTCGGGGAACATTTATAACATATTACGTGAGAATTTTCTTTATGGGCTTTGAAACCTAATTTACGTAAGGTTTTTGTATTTTCAAAAACAAACTGTACCTTACGTAAATATACGCTTAATGCTCCATAAGAAAAACCTTACGTGATATATTCATTTTGGAATTTTGATACTTTTTTGAACATTTTTTTATTGGTCTCGGGAATAATTCTCACGTAGGTTTCGTGGTTAAAATATATAACAATATCTATGTGAAAATTTCTTTGTGAAGCTTTGAATCTTAATTTACGTAAGGTTTTTAAGTTTGTAAAATGAGCATTTAACTCACGTAGATATACGCTTAATGTTACATAAGAAAAATCTCACGTGAGATATATATATGGATTTACTTTTTTTGACGTAAAAATTTGTTTTATTAGCTGAGGTCCTAATTCTCACGTAGGTTTTGTGGGGAAACTATATATCAATATCTGCGTCAAATTTTCTTTATGGAGCTTTGAAACTTAATTTCCGTAAGGTTTTTGTGTTTGTAACAAGAAACTTTATCTCACGTAAATATACGCCTAATGCACATTAGAAAAGATTCACGTGAGTTAATCCTTTATGAAAATTTTGATACTTCTTTTCGCGTAAAAATTATCTTTAACTGGTCTACGGGAATAATTCTCACTAGGTTTCGTGGGGAAAATATATAACAATATCTACGTGAGATTTTCTTTATGGAGCTTTGAAACTTAATATACGTAAGGTCATTGTGTTTGTAAAAATAGCTTTTAACTCACGTAGATATACGCTTAATGATACATAAGAAAAAAGTCTCGCGAGATATTCATTATGGAATATTAATTCTTTTTTGACGTAAATATTATTTTATTGGTTGAGGGCCTAAATCTCACGCAGGTATTGTTGGGAATCTATATAACAATATTTACGTGAGGTTTTCTTTATGAAGCTTTGAAATTAATTTTACGTAAGGTTTTTGTGTTTGTAAAAAGAAACTACAACTTACGTAAATATACGCTTAATGTTCCATTAGAAAAACCTTACGTGAGATATTTTTTTATTGGAATTATTGATTATTTTAATGACTTATTTTTTTGTTGCGAAAGTCGATTATATTCACGAGGAGTTCCTGAGCTCACTCTGTCTACAATGTCTACTAGAGAATTTCATTTGTGAAATTTGATCTTAATTTACGTAAGGTTTATGTGTTTGTAAAAAGAGATTTAACTCACGTAGATATAAGCTTAATTCTTCCATAAAAAAAATCTCACGTGAGATATCCATTTGAATATAATCACACTACTCTATTTTTGACGTAAAATTGTTTTATGGTTAAGATGCCTAAATTCACGTAGTTTTTTGTGCGGCATCTATATAAACAAATTACGTGAGATTTTTTTTATGGAGCTTTTGAAAATTTAATTTACGTAAGGGGATCTGTGTTTGCAAAAGAAAAACTAATACCATTACGTAAATATACGCTTAATGCTCCATAAGAAAAACCTTACGTGAGATATTATTTTGGAATTTTGAATTTTTCTACCATTTTTTTATTGTCTCTCGGGAATAATTCTCACGTAGGTTTCGTGGTTAAAAATATATAACAATATTCTACGTGAGAATTTCTTTGTGAAGCTTTAAATCTTAATTTAAGTAAGGTTTTTGTGTGTTTGTAAAAGGAGCATTTAACTCACGTAGATATACGCCTTAATGATACATAGAAAAACCTTCATGCGAGATAATTCAGTATGGAATCATTAATACTTTTGACGTAAAAAATTGTTTTACGGTTAGATGTGCCTAACTTCTAAAACGTAGGTTTTGTTGGGGAAACTATATAACACATATTTACGTGAGATTTCTTTATTGGAGCTATTGAAATATTAATTTTACGTAAGGTTTTTGTGTTTGCAAAAAAAAACTTTATGTCACGTTAAATATACGCTTAATGCAACATTAGAAAAGCCTTACGCGAGATATTCATTTGGTATTTTGATATTTCTTTTATTACAAATTTATTTATTGGTCTCGGGAATAATTCTCATGTAGTTGTCGGTTAAAAGTATATAACAATATCTACGTGGGAAATGCAACAATCTTGAAACTTAATTTACGTAAAGTTTTTGTGTTTGTAAAAAGAGCAATTTAACTCACGTAGATATATGCCTAATGATACATAAGAAAAATCTCACGTGAGATATCCATTAGATTATTAATTACTTTTTTGACAGGTCAAAAATGTTTTATTGGTTGATGTCCTAATTCTCACGTAGATTTTGTGGGGGAAACTATGTATAAAACAATCGCACTAAGATTTTTTTTATGGAGCTTTGAATTTTAATTTACGTAAGGTGTTTTTGTTTGCAAAAAGAAACTTTACCTCACGTAAATATACGCTTAAATGCTTCATTAGGAAAGAATAATTAACTCATGGAGACTATTCGGTAAAATTTTGATACTTTTTTTCGCGTAAAAATTATTTATTTGATCATCGGGAATAAATTGTGTTGTAGGTTTCGTAGAGAAATATAACAATTCTACGTGAGATTTTCTTTATGGAGCTTTAAAACTTATACCAAAAGTCGACAAATTTGCAAAAGTAGCTTTCAGATAGAGTATATAGCATAATGATTAAGAATCGCATAAAAAAAATTTAGTAAAATTTATATTACATAATTTAATTTTGCTGACGTAAAAATTGGTTTATTGTTGAGGGCCTAAATCTAAAGCAGGTATGTTGGAAATCTATATAAAACAATATTTTACGTGAAGATTTTCTTTATGGAGACCTTTGAAATTTAAAAACAAATGTAATCTTTTCCTATTCCAAGAGTAACATCCTTGAGCTAAAAGACTGTTCCATTAGAAAAAACCTTCTGGTTTATGTTATCCAGAAGCGTGTAAATTTTGTTGGGTCCTACCATATATGGGCATGCTAGACAACAAACAGGCTGCCAGATTAGCTTACCACACTGCTTCCTTCGATACGTAAGGTTTTTGTTTGTAAAAAGAGCATTTAACTCACGAAGATATACGCTTAATGATACATAAGAAAAATCTTACGTGAGATATCCATTATGGAATATTAATACTTTTTTGACGTACATATTGTTTTATTGGATGATGGCCAAATTCTCCCGTAGGTTTTGTGGGAAAACTATGTAACAATATTTACGTGAGATTATCTTTATGGAGCTTTGAAAATTAATTTACGTGAAGGTTTTTGTCGTTGCAAAAAGAAACTTTACGTCACGTAAATATACGCTTAATGCAACATTAGAAAAAGCCTCATGTGAGTTATCCTTTATAAAAATTTTGATACTTAAATTAATACGACAGGAAAAATATTATTATAGGTCTCAGGAGAATAATTCTCACGTAGGTTTCGTGGTTATTTTATATAACAAATATCATACGATGAGATTTTCTTATATGGGAGCTTTGAAACTAATATACGTAAGGTTATTGGTAAGTAAAAATAGCTTTATAACTCACGATAGAATATACGCTTAATGAAACATAAGAAAAAACCTCCATGTGAGATATTCATTTATGGAATATTATACTTTTTGACGTAAAAAAATTGTTTTTATATGTGCTAAGGGCCTAAATTTCACGTAGTCCTTTGTCGGGGAACTATATAACAATATTACGTCGAGATTTTCTTTATGAGCTTTGAACATTTAACTTTCACGTAAGGTTTTTGTTTTGCAAAAAAGAAACTATACCTTTCGTAAATATACGCTTAATGTTCCATTAGAAAAAAGCTTTACGTGAGATATTCTTTTTAAAATTCCTGATCATTTTTTGACAACTTTTTTTTGTTGTGTCTCGGGAATAATTCTCAGTAGGGTTTCGTGGCTTAAAATCAATAACAATATCTTAAAAAAAACAGTGATATCTCTTTTCCAATATTGAATCCTAGATAGAGGACAGATGTTTGTAAAAAGCTGCATTTACTTAGTTTCACTCTCAGGTTGTTCTCTCTGAATGCAGTGAAAACCTTTCTTAGGTTCTTAAAAAGTTCTTTTATGTTTTTTCCCATGATTAATACATCATCCAAATAGACTTGTGCTACTGGCCCTAGCAGGTGGTTCAATGCGATTTGCATTACTCTTGCGTACGTGCTTGGGGCATTTTTATGCCCAAAAAGGAGCCTAGTAGGGCAAAATAAGCCTTTTCTGGTGCTGAACGCCATCAATTTCTGAGTTTCTTCTTCAACTTCGAGGCTATGATAGGCGTCTATCAAGTTGCAAGATGAGAAAATAGTGTTCCCCCCTAGGGAGGTGAATATCTCCTCTATTGATGGCAGAGGAAAAACATCTGTAACACTGTAAGAGTTTAAATATCTGTAGTTGATACAGACTCATGGCTTAGAAGAGTTTATCTTAGCCACTAATAACAAAGGGGAACTGTGTGGGCTATAACACTTCTTTATATAGCCCTTGTTTAAGGCCTCCTCTGTGAAGTTGTCTATATCTTCCAAATACTTATGGGGTAAGTGATATTGCTTAGGAAATATTGTTTTTGGAGCCTCTGGGAGTAATTCTAACTTGAATTTCTGTAGTGGGCAGATGGGGACAGTATCGTTATCTAACGCTAACACATCATGGTACTCCATAAAAAGCTCTAGAAGGTCCTCTAGATATCTTGGTTTCTTTAAAACACTGATATTGGAATCTTCTTTATTCATTTTTTCCACCAGGATCTCTCTATACTCTCTCTTGAACTGTCTTGGAGAGACCTTTGGAACAAGTTGCTACATAGGCAGATGCTACCTGCTTCTCTTGTAGGCTTATATTGTAACTATTTTCATCTTTGAGTGCCATAATAGGGTGACTTTTGCCTATTACTTTTCCCTTCCTCAAATAAAAAGGTTTATCACTCAAATTGATGTATTTGATCGTTCTGTCATAACCATACTATTGATTTGACTATGTAAAATTTATGTTTATATTGTTTAATATAACATAATAATGAGTTTGCATATAATTCTAATTAACATCTAATTAACCAAAGCATATATTAACTATCAATTATTCAATTAGTAAAGTCTATAACTCACACTCACAACAAATCCATTTCATTTCCTATCGCTGAAGCATTCATATTATAATCCCATTTTTCATCGATACGGGGTATTGGACTCCCGATATTTATATTAAATTTCGAGTTGTAATAAGTTCAAATGAATTAACATCAATCTATTAAAAAAATTAGTTATTATTATATATCTATGGTTTGGTTGTCTTTAAATACTATTCTATGTTTTTTACTATAGAGAAGATTAATATATGTATTCTGATTTTATAGTTAAATAAGATTATTTTATATTTAATTCGTGTTTTATATAATTTGTAATATATGTATGGTATACATACATAAATTTATTTAATTATTTATTTATGTTTATAATTAAAAATTTTGCATGATTGTTGTATGTTATATAATAGTTAAGTATTTCGCTCTCGCCTGCTCATCGTACTACCTGCTCTACTTAGGTAATAATATATGTTTATACGTTCAGATAGTTTAAATGAAAATATACAACACTTGTTCAAACATATCTTCTATAAATATAAAGTAATGTTAATTTACTATTAACATAAAAATAAACTAAATACAAATATATTATGCATCATCTATGTAACAAAACTGACATTATACAGTACATTCATTATATATATATACCAAGTAACTTAAAATTAGAGAGTTTAACTTACTCATATAAGACAGAATAGTCGCATAGCTAATCTCTAGAAATTCTTATACTAGTATCAAGTCGCTCAAATATTATTATTTAATATTAAGTAATTATTTATATATATAAGTAATGAATTGTCTTGGAGACTATAAGACTAAACTAGAATTATTTATAACATTTATTATTATTATTATTTATTTATTATATTTTCTAATTCAGTATCATTTTCGGATATAAAGGTTATCATTACATTATTCAATTTATTCTTATGTGATTTTATATATATATATAACACATTAAAATAAAATACTATAAATAATATTTATTAGTGATTAAATTTACAAATTAATTTTATTTTAGCATAATAATATTTATATTATAAATGTTATTTCATAACAATGAAATAATAATTAGCATGAGAATAAATTATCAGGTATTTGATATTAGGATTTTTTATATTAAAGCACTATCCAAATCGAAAACACCAGGAACTGTCAATTAGGAGATATACTGATTGTGTCTCATGCTGGATATAAACAACTAGAAATTATAGGCAAGTATATAATAAAGATACCCCATCCGACCATGATAATACTTAAACATAATAACGGTAATTCTATGTAATTAATATAATACAGATATAATATAATCATAATAATGAATAATAATACATATCTATAGGAGGAAATAACTCAAGTAAGAGACTTTCAAGGAGTTGTAGGGTGTAAGTTACGGGTACGGAGATAAATAAGGATACTACGTTAATAAATATATCTGAAAGTGAATATATGATAACATATAATAATAATGGATTTATAGCTACGTAACATAGACAATAGGCGAGAGAGTGAGAGTGTTTATTACTCGTAACTATTTGTTATCCACATATGTTAATGGACACATGAGAAGGGTAATGAGATTAGAATGAGTTCGATATGTCTTCGATGAGGCGAGAACTCATCAATATAGGATCTAACCGGAGGATAGGCCAGTCGATATATAGTAATCTTGACATATGTTTTTGACGTATCAATAGTGAAATTTGGTATTGCAATAAAGAATATGGGTGAGGCTGCCTGATTTGTGTATCAATTAATATGTTGCCACATAACTTTTTGGGAACACATGGAGAAGGGATAAATAACTTTATCTTTGGGTTCCAAAATTCTTTTTTCTTATGTCAATTCATGATTGTGTATTTGTCCTATTAATATTGTCTTGAGACTTTCATATTCATGATAGTCATTTATATAAGGAATATATTATTTCAAGAAGTTATTACATACTCAGTAACATATATATTGAACTAACATAATTATTAATGTATTGATTCTTCAATTTATTCTATATTTTACATTATTCTATACATTTATATTTTATGTTTATAATTTTAATATTTAGTGTACCTATATAACCACACACGACTCACACACTTACTACTCTAAACGACAACAGCAATTCACGTTTTCATTCTGGTATGAACAATCTGTTTAAAACAATATCTGTAATTAAGTAGTTGTAATAGTTTTTAATTGTCAGTTTTTACCATAAGTGTTTTTGTCGGTAGACAACTACAAAAAAAGTTATTATAGTCACTTTTTTACCTAGAAACACGAGGATCATATATATTGCATATCCATACTGATAACAATAATTATGTGATTAAATTGACGCGATTAATATATTCTATGAATGAACGGTAACTGTTGATGTATATTGATGCATTATTCTATGTAAATGAGCACTTTATTTACCCATATTTTATATAGACATTTTTTATTAGAGTATTAATATTGCTCAATTTCGTTTGAGTATATTACTATTATTTATTCTAATATTACTTCTACTATATTATTATCTTATATTATATTTTGTTATAAAATAAGATTTCTATTATTAATTATTTATTTTTGTTTTTTTATTGTTAATTATTATATTTAATTAATAATAATTATATATTATATATTTTTTTATAAACTATATTTACTTATTTTTGTCATTTGGTTTTCTTATAGTACTGTCATATTTATTATGTATTTTTAACTATAAAAATTTATGTTAATTTTCTCTATTGTTTACTTTTATGCTTAAACATTGATGTTTACTCAAAAAAATTATTCTAATTAATCGGTTAATGAACTTAAAATTTTGCAGTTTTTACATACCTAAGCAGTAAAAGACTATTACCAGATTAATTCGATATGTAAGCCAATCAGCGCCACAAGCTAACATTTCAATTCCCCTACTTTCACCTCATTTCGAGCTATTGAATTGATTGTTTTGACTTATTAGCATTTTATGTCATCATTTTGAGGGAAACATAACAGTAAAATAAAGTTCTTTATACAACCACCGAATATATGGAACTTACAACTTTCTTTTCCGATTATTAAAGTTAACATAACATCCCTGAAATAAGAATTAATGTCAACAGCAAACTAGAACTTAAACACGAATAATCAGCTAACATAAACAAGTTTCAGCCTTAACAACAGTAAAGTAACTAACATAGAATTCAAAACGTAACATATTCACACTTTGTCAAGCAAACCTCTAACAGATGTCCTTATATTACATTATACATTGTCATATTTAACGTAAAAATTATTATAACCTTGTCGAGTGATTGGAACACCCAGGCCACAATATCGAACCGTTAACATTATGGTTTTATACTATAAGCACAACAAAACATAACCCTGAAGATTAGAATATGATAGATACAACGACAAATCTATACCATATACTCAAATAAGATCTATGATTCTCTATATAATCACATAGTCTATCCCCTATCAAAGGTTGAGGTAAGCTATAAACACAACTATTTATATAAATCTTCATGTATCTCTCTAACTTTTTAAATCCGTCCACTTATTACACACAAATCAGACAGTACGTTCTATGCATAAAATATACTTAACAAAAAACTAAACTACCAGACTATGCAAGTGCAAGAATCAATCGACAAATTCTAGGATGTTTATACTAATAATTGACAATCACAATTTCCTCATCAAATATAGCATTCATCATCAGAGCCTCACATATTTTGAACCTGAGAAATTATCCGGTATAACATATGTTAGGCAAAATCTCGGCATACTCCTATTAATCTACTTATGCATGCAATAATAACTAACTATGACAATATTTATTATTTAGTAGTTCCCAGTATTATTAATATCTATGATTTCCATTATTATTTAGAATTATATAGTATTTTCTATATTAATATATTATTATTATATAATAATTATTATGGGTACATATGACTTTACAGATCTATCTAATATAGATTAACTCCTCTAAAAACGCTTAACATAATCGATCATAACTTCATCCACATACTTTCATCATTAGGTTAAGTATTCACACATAAGCTTCTATATTGCAACACTCAGCTCACTCACTCACACAGGGTTCTGGAACATACAACCTACACATACATCGACGATCGACAAACACAGACACTCACATCACTAAACAATACATTAGACACTGGTTAGTGTTAGCTTGAAAAACGAGACTGGCAATTCGTCCGTATCACTAACTTAATGATCAGCACTAACTGTAAACTTCTATCATGTTCAAGCAGATGTTACGCATTTCTAAAACGTCACTTCGGTATAAACATTATAGCACTATATTCACATGTTAATATAACATTGAATTCGTGCTTTGCATCATAATTATTATACATGTTCTACGTCTTTATAGTTGATTCAATTTAAATATTTAAATTATCATAAGTTAAATTATTTATTTACTTAATTTATTTAATGTTTAGTTTTATATTATTGGTATTATTAGTTATATTAAAATATTATATAATATTTGAAAAATTTACTACTTTTTGCTATTCCTTTTCTATAAAACTATGTTTTATCATTTTAATTATTTCTTTGCAGTTATTTTGATCCTACGCTTATGTTTAATCTAAAATTTATTTCTTTTAACTGTTTATGAACTTAGAGAGAATTTGTGCCATCTTTAACACTGAGTGCCTTAAAAATGTCATTCAAATTAGTAATCAGTTAATCCAATACCACACACTCTATCCTCGCTATCCCATTCGTGATAATTTCTCATGATCTCACTTGAATTCTACTTGAGATCTATTGAAATTTCATGCAAGAATTTTCAGATGAAATAGACAGTACAAACATAAGGAAAGTTCTTAATAAGCACTTGATAGAACGACATATCAAGCTAGGGAATCCTGTTTGGCATGAGTATTGGCCTATTCATTGAAGCACTAACATAAACAGAGTACGACAGTGATTTAGGGCTGAAATTAGCAACGCAGTACATTATTAGTACAAAGCTAAACCGATAGCATTAGATCCTTTAAGCACGAATATAAAGTACAAATCACTCGACAAATTTACAGTTTTTCAAGAAAGTAACATAATAACATACAAAACCGTAACATAGCATCATACTTTGTTAAGCAAACTTATACAGCCTTAAACTGTTAATTCTACACTAAACATATGCTAATGAGTATTACAAAAATTATCAATAAATTATATATTATTCTTTAATTTAAAAACTTTATTTATTTTTGCTTATCCTTAATTTTAAAAACATTTTGTTTTAAAAATAAATTTACAGTTTAACTTTATCATTAAAAAATAAAATTTATGCATATCTTAAACATTACCTTAAAAAAATACATGTTAAATCAGTTAATCAAACGACCACCACCTACCACTCCCTACCTGACTCTAATATCATTATCTAACACCAATAATACAAGAATGTCGAGTATCATCTGCAGGCGAGAACAATATACAAAAACACACAAAGATCTTCTATACACAGATCACCAATATCTCTGAACCGTAGTAATGTTTCTCTCCACATCTAGAAACAAACATCACCTAACTAAGATAATAATGTACAACAACAAACTAGCATTCCCTACAAACGAATAAACTGATACAGATAACATCACCAAGTTCTACACTTAAACAGTAAAGTAACTAACATAAGTACAAAAACGTAACTATTCACACTTTGTCAAGCATAACTCAACAGATCAATGTTAATTTTAAAATAAACATTGTAATAGATAACAAAGATTTACATAACCATGTCTAGATCTATCAATACAGACTACGAATTATGATACAGGTAACAAATTTTTTACGAATAACATAATAAAGCAACATGCATAAACTGAACTTAGAATATAATGTACACGACAAACTAACATACATCACGTATAATAATCTGCTAACATTCACAAAGTTCGATTCTTATATCAAAGGTAAGTAGCTAACAACACATACAAAACTCAATGTATCCAACTTTTCCAACATACTAGCAACAGCTAAAATTATTATTATTAACAAAATCCTTAACAAAATTGACCAAAATCTACAAAGATACCAAATCTTGACTAATGAATGAACACTACTTCATCAAATGCAACTCATATCAAATATAACATTATGTTGAACTATGAAAAAACGTATACATTTAGCAAAATTCTCGGATAAGCCTAAAATTACTCAGCAAAAATTACCTATACCCACGATTCTAACACAACATAGTCAGTTAACACAGTAAATCTACAAACTTCATTTTCCTCTATTAATCAGTTTAATTCATGTCATGGAATGATTTTACAATACGTAACTAAAATTGGGTGCAGTGTGTAAATCTGGTATAATTATTTTCGTATCCCCTGATGTTATTAGTATTTACTATTAAAGTTAATTAATTTTATTATTGATTATTATTATCACTAAATTATTTAAATTTTAGTACGATTGTTTAGATTAGAGTTGAAAAAAGTGTTACTTAAAGTACATTGCTAAATTATTTTAATACGTATTTAAATTATTTAAACGAAACTACTTCAGGATTAATTATTATTATCACACATAGCTTCACAAACCAAATAACGCATGCGACATTCGCCATTGTGGAAAATGAGGTCCGGTAAGCCTTTAGATGCCTCTTGAGAGGGTGGATACAAAAAACGTGAGAAACAAGCCATTCAAGGGCGTGTGAAAAAGATAATTAGTCTAATTGAGTGGAAATAAATGTTCATACTCATTTGAAGGTAAGTACATAAGCATAACTGATTTTGAAAAACACCAATTAATTATAGATAGTTGTAATAAGTTAAAAGAATCTGATAGATTGCGATGGTCGTACAAACAGGTATGCGATATCTCACATCACAACCCACATGACGTAATTCAGCTCATTAAATCATATATATTATATTAATACACACCCCCCCAGCTAGCTATGAGTTTTGTCATTCAGACATATTCTATATAAATATATATATATATTGATAATTTTAACTATATATACTATATATATACGTATATAGCAATATATTTTATTTTTTTTTTTGTGAATAATAACTTATTATGTATATAAATATGTAGATAGAATATAAAACTCAAAGAAATAAAAAGAAAAACGAAATGTTTATTCTAAATTATGATAGATATATATAAAATAATCGTTATAAAAATTAGACAATATAAAGCTAATATTACGATGATGTTTTATTAACATCAAAAGAATACAAATTTAGTTAAAATATATCTTATTAATTAAACCTTTAAATAACAAACACTAACTTCTCAATATAAGTTTATATATATATATTATAATATACTATCTTATTTTAGATTTCTTATTTAACATAGATTTATAATTTAAGATTTAATTTATAATTAATTTATATGTATATCTCAAGTAATTAAAGTCACAATACGCACCCAATACGTTACCCTAGTATTATTATAGGCTAAACAAGTCGCCAAAACGTGTATCAACTTATATTACTATTAAATTACTAGTAGAAGATTATAATTATATATAAAAAGGTTCAAAGACCCATAAAATAATTATAAGAGAACTTTAAGAAATAATCTCAAAATAAACGATGATTTCCTTCTCTTCGGTATTTATATAAATGTGGTCATCTCTTCTTTCCAGAGTGGTGAGAGATTGTGTGTTTGTCTCTTGTCTCACACTGATATAGTTTTGTCAGGAAGAGATTGCCATAGCATTCTGCTTCTAACATGTTGTAACGAATTCATTATATCTAGGAGAAAAAAGCAACACATGCATATGAAGTCGCTACCCTTTCATTTACATTTGAGTGCACCTACGTTCTTAGCTTTTTCCTCGCAAAGCTAAATTATCTTTTTTCAGCACGCCTTTGCATGACATGTTCTCACGTTCTTGCTGTCCATGCCACCCATTCAAGAGAGTCACTTTACCGAGCACTACTGTTTACGCTCGTAGAGACCTAGAGGGGAAAGTGGCCGCATAGGTTATCGACAGAAATCTATGGCACCTCGTTCTTCGGACGTTTGTGAGATCTAAGTGGCTTATATATTATTACATTAATCTTTCTGAAAATACAATCTCCTATAATTCAATAACACTTAATTAAATAAATTAATATAATCTAACCACTTAATTGTTATTATTCCTATTATATAATAATAATATAATATAATAATAGCGTGAATAATAATAAATGCTATAAATTCAAATAATTGAATTAATAATAACCTAATAATTAATACAGAATTAAAGCCTACATAAATAAATAATATCTAATAACTCAATAATATTAATCCTGTTACGTATTGTTAAATAATAATCATATATATAATCCCAAAGTGCTTATCCTTGCTTTTCCATCCGAATTTAATCAGAAGTAGAGCTGCGATCTAAGATGCTTTCGTAAAGATATTTACCTGGTGTTATACCTGAGACTAATTTCTGATGCGTAGATATCGTGGGTCACTCAATGGTTAAGTTTTGCGATGTTGATGTCAAGCGCCTATCCGTACGAGTTATTAGAGACTATATCTTATAGTTTATTTCTAGTTCAAAAAAATAATTCCTCATATTTGATATGAGTTGCATTTGATAAATGTATAGTAGTCATTCATTCAGTTCAGGATGTTTGTATTCGAATAGAATAGGATTTCTATCTAGGGTCTCATTTTGTATTTAAGCGGATTTTTGTTAGATAAATAACTGCGTTAGTGCGTATTTGATGTATGGTAGGGAACAATGTTGGGCAAAATAAGAGCATATTGAGTTTTGAGTATGTGTGTTAATACCTAGTACTTGATAATCATCGAATTTTTGAATGTAGCAATAATCCCACGCATCTGTGGCAGCAGAGAAGCTGATTGCTTACGATTTCCATCACGATTTGTAGGCAATTCATTATTCTAAGTTCAGGTTTGTTTATGTTCTTTCTAATTATCGTCAAAAGAAGTCTGTTTTACCCCATTTAGCGATCCACTAGGCGTAGTCTGTATGATCATTAAGAACACAAGGATTATCACTGAATCTTGTGTTCAATAATTCACAATGTTATTAGCGACATGATACATCATTCGAGTTCAGGTAATTCAAAAGAATGAGCCTGATCCTAAGTTCGGAGATCCTCAGAGTAGATGCTGACAATTAGAGAGTGCTAATATTATATTGGTTATCTTAGGTTTTTTTGCTATACGATTAAGCTTTCAGTTAGCTTTATGTTGTTTAAATTGTATGTAACTCTGAGTGATTTTCCTGCTAGATTCGTACGCTTATATTAAGTATGCATAGGTTTGTTGTTGTATCATTATATTTCTTAGTTCAGTGATGTTATGTTAGCTTTATTAATCCGAAAACATTTCACTTCGTCAAAGAATATATTGCGTTGATCACTGATTCCCTCATCAATGTCTTATTTCATTATGTTTCTCCTCTAACTACAATTTTCCGAAATGACTTTCGCTAGCCATTAATATAGGTTAGAAATAGATAATATATCACCAAATTCAGATGCTATTCCGGGAAGGTAGAGAAGCGTATAGGAGGGTGGGTGGGTATTTTGATTTACTGATTTGCCTCACTTGCATATTAATCTTCAAGGTCATGGTAAAGAATGCAAATTGTTTTAAGTTAAGCACATCCAACAAAAAGAGACAAATGAATATTAAATTTTAGTTCTACCGTACTAACAAATTTTTAAACAGAAATCATAGTTGAATTATCATATTTTATAAAACTAGTTTTAAAAATATAATATTCGCATCCTTTCACTCAGAAAAATTTTCTGCAAAATATATCACATTTATGTCTATTATGTAATATCAAATCCATCTTCTAGACGTTTTTGACAAAGATGTGAATGCACATGGCTATAGTTTTTTGCATGATTAATTCTTAGTTACTTTCCTGTTCTGTGTTCAAATTGATGGACCATACTACTGATTTCTCGATGTTAGCTGATTAATTCGTGCTTAAGGTATGCATCTTCAATATCATGCCTGAGTAGGCAAGCGATTATATTCTTGAGTTCAGGCATGTGACATTGAATTGTCTATTGATGCATTTCATTAACTTCGAATTATGAACAGTTACTAATGCTAGCGTTAGCGCATATAACTTACGCGATAGTGCACATCGAGAGGTATAGATAGGCAATTTATATTTTAGGGTATCTTAAAAACATATGACCACTAATAAGTAGACATAATAGAACTACACTTAGATAATATGACGATTTTACGAATAGGTAAGGATTGATTCGAAGTTGGTGAGGTTTGAGTATACATACCTAACCTGAGTCATCGCTTTCTGATGTTTAATGGTTATAATGTACCAAACTACACTGCATAAATTTTATATTAAATTATAAACGTATAAAAAGAATAATTTTTTAGATAAATATCACTAAACAATAAGTTTAGACAGCATAAATGGAAAAACCAAAGACCCATTAACGATAAATAATATTAACTTGCAAATTATACAAAGGAATAATAACGTAAAAGCAATATATAGTAAAGAGCAGTGCTATAGTACACGGTATGGTTTTATTTCAACAGGATTAGATGTTCGGCTTTTAGATAACTAAGAAGTCAATTGTATTAATTAAGAATAACACTAAGAGCATAACGCTTTAAACGAAAGAGAGAGAGAGAGAGAGAATAAAACGTAAAGAAAATACATAAAAGACGAAATGATTGTAGCCACCAGTGTGAAGTAAATGTATATAGTAACTTCCAGTGAGGACAGTATTAGAAAGTCTTAGTACACATGCTTGACATATAGAAATAACAGTCATGTAATCAGTAAGTTAGTACGACGATTTTTTTTTACTGTACTTCAGTAAGTTCTATATTATTGCTTTTTAATTTTTGTTTCTGTTTGTTTGTGTGTGTGTTGTGTGTAAATGTGTTGCGTGTTGTACTATCTTGTTATCATGAGTACAGAATGTACGTTTCGATAATAGATGGAAATATAATAAAATAATCACATAATAATTAATAATATAATATATTAAGATAATATTTAATAAAAATTATCACTAATAAATAAATATATAATTAATAATAAATAATAAGATTACTTAATATAATTATATATAATAAGTATAAAAAAACTTATAATAGCTATAAAGTGAGTTATTTAAACAATATGAAAACACAAACGATAATGTTGGAAGAAGTAGCTGACATTGAAGCAAAATGGGATCTAATAGAAAATAAATCTAATATTTTCTGCTTCTTACTGTTAAAAATGATATTAAGAGAACCGGAACGTAATAAACATCGTTACCGACAGCAGATAACTCAGGGTCGATGATAAAAACTTGGCTATACCTGGAAGCAAAAGTTAATAGAAATCTATGTACGCCGTTCTATGTGTCAAATTATGTATTAGGGAACGTAAAGTAAGTAATCTTCATTTAACCTCTTTAGTGGGTGAGTTCAAAAAGATGATTTGAAGATTAATGAGTCGATCTGGCGATCTTTCATTGGCTGCCCTGTGATGGTCATATGAGATGACATATTCTCTGATTGTTCCGCCTTGACGTAACAAATTACGTAGATGTTAAGGTCGTACGAGAGAGTACCTACCATGTGTCTACTAAATTTGGTCAATGGAGGAGACAAAGTGATTCAGCAGCGCGTTTATTGAGTGTTTCTAGTAGATCTATGTGAATAACTGATGAAAAGAAATATATAGTAAATATAATATATCAATATAATTACATAATACAAAAATAAATAATGCTCGAAGAGACAAGATAAATTTAATACAATCATTATAAGGTTCAACTAATTTGAATATGCATTAATCTAAGAAATAATTAAACTAATCAATAATATTTGCAGTTATGGTGATGTGTGTATAAGTAAAGATTTAGAAGGAATATTGCAAGAACTCGACTATCTGAGCCTGGTAATGTAAAACTCTAAATTTAGTTTACTGTTAATGAATGCTGTAGTTTGGGTAGTTGAGGCTGTGGATGCAATACTATTTTGTTTAGTTTATCCATAGTCTTTTTTTTAATGTATCAATTAACAATAAGATTTAGAGATTTCTTTGAAAAAAGTGGTAATTCTATTTTCATGTTAACTGTGAAACCTACTCTCAATTATTTAAGACATACAACACAGACAACGACAACACAACAACAACAACAACAAGCAACACAAAAACAACAAAACAAAACATGAAACTCAAAACTAATCTCGCCAAATGCATTACATTTCAACACTATAACACCAACTATCAAACATTGCATTCAAAACTGCAACATACATATCGCACAAATTATTCAACAACACAACAACTACAGCAAGCAAAATTTATTGTATTTAATTTATAATTAATTAAACAAAATATGAATCATTGTAATACTCGAAATGTGTCAAGAATCAATAGATCAATAGTATCAAGTTAGTCAACGGAGGAATCAAGAGAAGTGTGCCTTGAAGGCAGTGTTGATTATATACTGATTTAATCTCGATTTATCACTGATTTACATCAATTTATGGTGCTTAGAGTATAGCAAATATTGCAAAATTTTTCAAACGTGTGAGTCTAGAGACATATAAAGGATGAAATCTCTATATTTGTAGTAAAAACATACATGAATTAGGAGAGCAAATAAAAACAAAATAAATAAATTTTATAGTAACTTCGAAAAAAAACAAAATAAATAATTGATTTGTAGGTAGAAAGACGTAGTTTAATATGTAGCAAAAATAAAATAAAAGTTTTGTGTTCTGTTATACAAAAAAGGACAAAATGAAGCAAATGATAGACTTATCGATAGATGCAATGAATATAATCTAGATCAATAGATCATAAGTCCCCCACCAGAAGGATAGGAAGGTGGTGGAAGGCAGTTTGATTTAGCTGGATTAATGATCTAAGGTTCTGCTTGTAATACTGGATTTTTCACGTTCTGATATTGCCGATGTTTACTCTTGCCATGGGCTTTACACCGAGGTCAAGTAGGAAATTTGTCACAATTGCGATTTGAGTCGAATTAATAGGATGGGGTAATTTGTGGTGCGTTTGTGTGTTGTCTGCGTCGCATTAAAGGAATAAATTTTTAGTAAAAAAACAAAGAATATTTAAACAATTAATATTTAAAAGAAATTAAAAATTTAAATTCAAAGCAAAAAAATTAAAAACTCATAAAGAAAAAAAGGCTAGTAAAAAAAAATTTTAAAGAAATAAAATAAATAAAAGTAATTAAAATTTAAGAATTGAAAACAAAAGATTAAATACATAAAATGAAACTTATAAAACTTTAATAAAAATAAAACGTCTAAAAATATGAAATGCAAGATTAAATTTAGTTTGAACGTTTTATAAAAAGAAAACGAGTATTGAAAATAGAAATGTCTGTCTGAGACTAAACGAATGTTACTACACAGAGAAACCTCGCGACCGGTACATGCCTCGCTCAATGATTCATATGGGCTAACCAAGCACCCGTGCTTGTAACCAAGAAATCTGTCTATTCCTCCTATTTCGTCAAGCTTCTCCTTCCTACTTCTTTATTTCAGTGGGGACTCCTCCTCCGGAGAAGATCCAAACCCTATATTAATCTCACTCTCTTCCTACTCTTCTTACTCCGTCCTAAATATTTTCCTCCTTCTTACCGTCCATTCTCGTCTTTCGTTACTGCACGCTGATGACATTTCTACTATGCTTATTTTTTCAGTATGAGGAGATTCAGCAAAGATCCAGCTCTGTTAAATATTCCAGTCTAGAAGTCCAAAATTTCTATCTTCTCCTTCTATCCTCCTTCTTCTCTTACGAACAATAGTCTTCCGTCATTTATCATACCTTTCTAAGTCTTCATCTGGAAGAACCAGCACCGTGATTATCCGAGGGAGATGCACTTCTGAGGCCGTACACCTCCAATTTGACAGGCGACGTGAGTCGCGGCGGCTCAGTTCGCATGTATTCACGGAATATATTCTTTGTTACGCAGGACAGTGATATAATTTATTTTAGTTTAATAACTACCATTCTTAATTGTTATCCTCTTCTCTTCTTTTTTTTTTTTTTTTTTTTTTTTTCTGTCTTCTTAATTTTCTACATATCTTTTTTTTTTATTTTGTTTATTTTTCTATCTTTTGGAGGGGGTTCAAAACAAGAAAGTCACTTTCCAGTTACTCCAGAAGTCACTTTCCAGTTACAACGGTTCCTGGAATCTTCAAGCAATTCAGGATTCTCCAGCATTCAGTGCCATCCCAATATCTACACTTCTATCTCAACACGCAGATAATAAAAATGAAATGTATACTGACTAATTTTACTTATCGATTATCTTTTCTGTCAACACTAGAAAGCACGATAAAAGCACCGATTTAACCATCGGATACTAGGCCTGAGGGATATAATAAAAATCACATGATAAATCGAATTGAAACGTTAAAACATGAATCTACCGAAAATTATCACATGTACAAAAACCTCTTTAAGGCTCCAACCACATATACATATTGGGTAACATCATCTGATCAGAGCTCAAACCTCTAAAGCGGATCTTCCAGCAACTTAATTCGTAAAAATCAAGCTGAAAAAATACCAATGTTGCAAAACATGTGGAACCATCCGTTGACCATAAGCTGCTGGTGTTCAATCACTACTACTATATAAATATAGTAATAGTATATATATATAGTATATATAATTATAACGATATGTAGATATTAGACTCATATACTGTATTATTAGTATATATATAAACCCTAGGTAGATTGTTAATTAATTACATATAGTGGATAATAATAATTAATAATTAAATATATTATCATTAAATTTAGAAGATCGGACCGATGTCATAAATTTGACTGTTTGCGAGGAGCGATTAGCGGATGCGGTATAAAAAAAGTTGATGAGGATACGTAGATAGCTGCATTAAAATTTATATATATAATAGTAATAAAACTATAGTATAATTATATTGATAATGATATAATTATATAAATATCTTATATATATATATAAAATATATATATACAGATAGTATATAATACAATATTAATATTAAAAAATCATATAGATAAACATTCATATTAATAGTGATGAAGATGAAAATAAAGATATTTATAGAATATAAATACATATATTTAAACATAAATAATATAAATATAGTATATATAATAACAATTAATTCAATAATATAACTATAGTATTATAATACATATATATTATATTATATAATGTAACACTAAATATTATCACTAAATAATAGTTCTTTATCTATATGAACTAATGCTAAATAAGTATAATATAGTATGTATATACATAAATATATATAATCGATATTATATATATAACTATATTAGAAAAATACACAACATTAAATATAAATAATTAGTATATATATAATATTATATAGTTAATATATAGTAGTAGACTATGAAATTAGTAATGATATAATATTATAATATACTATAGTTATATATAGATATATTAGTATTATATCTTACATCTACATTCTCTCCCAGTAAGGCTTACGAGCCTGTCCAGTTGGGGGCCTAACTCGCCGGCTGTGCCACTCTGTTCTATCTATCACGAATCGCCTCGCCATGCAAGTTCATGGCCATATGCAGCATTCTGGATGGTTTCCTCAATGACCTCTATGTGTTCTCCACTTCTTCGCGGTCTTCCCTTGTGCCACTTCCTCTCCGTCTCCACCTCCACCTCCTTCTGCACTTTCTCTCTCTCTCTGCTCTCATAACCATGTCGCCACCATCTCAGTCTGGCTGCGTCAACTTTATTATCATGGGTTTCACACCCCCGCTCTCCCTCACTGTTCTCTCTCTCACTCTGTCTTTCTCTCTTTCCAATCACTGTCCTCAACCATTGAATATTCCCGCTGTTTGATATCTACTCTCTCTTTCCTGACCAGTATGTTATGGCTGGCCATGTTGTTCATGCCACACACGAGCATGCAGTGATCGGCGGGGAGCTCACTTGTGACTCACTCGTCGGAGTTAGTTTTGCTCGCGTTCTACACCCTTGTTCATTAGTATTTACTGTTCAAGATGGTATAGGAGGATGCAGTGATGTGGCTGACGAGTCATTCTGGGTCATATGAGGGTTGCTGCATTGTTCAGGGTACTTTTATCTCGTATATTTCCTTTGCTAACATCCTTGCGCGTGTCTCTTGTCCAATGGCTTCTTATGATATTAGTTAGTCTGTAGGCCGACAATTGTGAATTCTCGTCTATGGATCTGAGCTCTCCAACTAGTTTCAATACGTGTTTGTGCCTTCTGGCGTCCTGTCGCTTCTCCTCTGGAGCTTCAGCTGCATACCGTATGTGTTATTCTGTTTATCTTTTTGTGGATCTTCGCTCAATTCGTATATATGTGGCAATTCGAATTGTTTCTCCAAAGTTTTCGTGTGCTGCGCTGATAACTCATGTCAGGCGTATCAGGTTGGGGCTTAAGCGCTGTCGGTTGACTCATCTGTCGGGACTATCAACACTTGTCAAGATGCATCTGACATATACCCATGAATAGCTCCGTCTAATTTTCTTGCTTAGAATTCTTGGTGCTTTTACATCCTTTTATGGCTTGTTCCAAAATATAGCGCTATTGAGGACGTACGGCGCTGAGCCACTACCGCTGCTACTAACTCCAGTTTTCGGGCAACCATTCCTCGTTTTGTATGCGCTGTTCTGACTTACTTATGCCTCGTGCAACGTATCTACGTGTCTTAAACTGTGAGCCTTATCAGTCTGTCTCCAGACTTCATAATCCTCTCCGAACTCTCCACTCCTCTTGTACAGATCAAATTGCTCTTCAAGATCTATAGGATATAGCTTCTTATGTATTGTTCCAGTCTTTCGTATTCATTCTTATGTGCGAACATGTTAATCTGTAGTCACTTCTACCACGCTTCTTGTACCACATGACAGGCCTTGCACAATCCTGTGCCATTTTTGAATACTAATTTTCTTCTAATATTAATTTCATATAAATTGGTCCCACATAATTTCGTCATTAGTGAGATTCCTCTATAATTTTTTAACATTATTCCTGCGCCCCTTCGTTTTATAAATGGAACTACCAATATGTGACCATCCTCAACCTTCCGGCACTACGTCATCAGCCACCCAACAGCCTGTGTCAGAAATATCAGCATCAAGGCTTTTCCCTCTCCTCCCGTCCATCACAACTATATTATCCCACCTCACCAGGATTTTTCGCTCTTCATTTCCTTAAACGCCTCCCAAATTACTCTCCGTTATTACGTCATCTTTTTTTAGTTCACTTCACGTTTTTTCTGATCCTCCTTCGCTTATCATTCCTAGATACTGTCGAATCCACTGCACTTCACATTCAAACACGTACATCCAAAGAGTAACCTCTTCCATATCCACTCCTTTTGTCTTTTATTATTCCTCCGGCTTACCATTGCTTCTCCATTGTGTCTCATACTATCCATACCGATAACTTTATTTTCAACAGAATTAGTATCAGTAAAAAATATTCTTACTTGCTTCCTTCATATCATCCATCCAGTTCCTTGCTAAATATCTAACTACCTCCTTCTTCGTTCGATCTTACTCTTTCACCTTGCTCTATCGAGCTTTCATATTATGATCACACAACAATAGACAAAGGATATCAAAAAGATTATAATAAGTAAGATAATCACGTTGTATATATATATGTTATTTAATTATCTATATATATTAATATATAGATTACTATTATATTATTATTATATATATATTATAATATCAATAATCGATTATTTCAATTATTATAATTCTTAAATATATCTTATATCAATAACATATTTAACTATTATTAAGATGATAATTCAAATTAATAGTAATTATTATATAATTATTTTGCGAACTTAGAGCGTCGCAATGATAAGGATTTATTTATTACTCTAAAGATAATCGAAAGAACTCTTAAAATAACAATTTACTATTCTCTGAACTAAAGTCCTATGTTAAAAATGTCAAGTGAAATTTATTTATATGCATTAATCAAATAAGTATGACAACATATCTAACCATTTTGCTACACAAACATCAATTCATAATAAAGAAGGTAAACTGATTTATTCGGGAGAGGGGAAACAGTGATAAAGTGATAATACGTCGATATATACCACATTGCTTTAATTGCTCTGTCACTTTTTATATCTCAAATTTCGTGATGTGCTTATACACTAATATATTATATATATAGTATTATATATTTCCTACCAATTTATACATTTCTACCTTAAATATATTTTTAAAATATATATAATATATATCATATTAATATATATATATAAATGATGTATATCTATTATTATATAAATATTATATTCGATATAATATGGGAGAATCCTTAGTATTATTCATATTCAAAATGGTAATGGGAGGTATTTAAGAGCGTCCACTACAATTAATAGGCAAGGGTCTGAGCATCCTGACTTCTGTGAGTCCTACAAAACAAAAGTTAGCTGTTCTCGAATGTACCTTGAAGTGGCGGCCCATGATACCGTTGTCAATTTTGCGTCTCTCATGGGTCTCGTCTCTCAATTTGCAGTATCAACAAGACCTTCATTGTCTTCCTGCTCTGGAGATAGGTTCACTCATTCTAGCCTATAAGAAAGGGACAATCTAGACCACAACAAGCCACTACGTCCTAAGTTCGTTTGAAATCTTCTGTTCTACGTATATCCAAAAGTTTTATGGAAATTCTTTCCTTAACATGAATAATATTGGGAGACATCTTAACTCTTCTAACTCTCAATCATCAGGTAAGCCAAAGTATTCACTCCGCTGTCACACGGTGCGAAAATCCTCAACCAATGAAAATAACGTGTCTGTATGTGCATTTTCCTTCTCCTAGATTTGGTTGCCTTCCTTGTCTGAGTTCGAAATTGATACGATAAGCTGCTTTCTTTGCTGCAATATATAATATTCGTCGGGCGGGAAGGCTTGTAGGGTGTTGTATGTGTGCACAAAATCTTTAATGTCTATAAATCTCTCTGCAGCGTTTAGTTTGATCTTTTCTCATAGATCCTGTACTCACTGCTTCAACCATACACAAGTCATTGAGCTTTAAATTAGGTCAATAGTGGTTTATGGCTCTCAAAATCTCGTTTTACCTAATCCAACCTATTGCCTATTTTCTTAGATGATCTAACGCATCACGTTACTGCATACCTTCTCTATCGATTCTTACGCAATCACTCGGTATCAAATCTTTCAAATGCAATTCACACTTACTTGATTTCCATTGATCCAATTTGAAAGAAATAATTGATATAAATACTGCGCTCAAACATCAGACAATAGATATGAGGTGTAGAAACATGAGGATAATCTCGAGACCTCTCTGATAGTTATTCGTAGGCCCAATTAGATTGCAGAAAAACGATGTTTTGTAATGTTCACACTGTCTGTTTTCTCACATTTCTCTACTTGCATAGATCTTAAACTAATCATATCTATTTGATACACAACTCAATCCTCTTCAGTTCTTAATATTCTTGGCATTTAATTTTCCGACGATTTTTGCTTGTAAATGAAATACTATTTCATTCCTAAATGCAAACATTCAATGAATGTATAGCTCTGAGGCATCTTCGAAATCTTCGATTTTTCACAAATTCTGTGGTCTGTTGACTCTACTTAAAAGAGGTGTTTGGTTCAAGGTCTTTTACGTATGATAAGATAAGTGCATCGGACTAATAATTTATTGAGGGGTGGTTCTAGCACATCTACAACGTATTGCCCTTTAATCCCGGATTAAGTATAGTTCTAGGTTGTACTATTCGACTTAGTACAATCTCCTACTGCCTCTCCAAATCTTCTATGCCGTAGGACTATATGCAAATGTGACACACCACTCATAGATTGTTAACGAAATATATTTGTATATTACATAGAGA
>JABUQX010090506.1:40000-41569 GCA_015478945.1 Trachelipus rathkii | reverse complement strand
TGCACTTCAAAGGCGTATGCAAAGGGTATCAACAGTAAATTTCACTTTACCATGGCTCAACGGTATCTCGACAGAATCTCGAATTATAAGGTCAGGGTTCGATTCCTCGCTCGAATAGCAACTACCTAGAGAAGTTCCCCTAATTGAATAGGGCTATGCCCGTGAGCTGTGAACTTTTAGGTAAAAAAAAAATTTCACCAAGTCCAGTCTTGATTTCGGGAATGACACTCTAGGAAATTTTTCAAATCATTTCCGAAATTGTAAGACAGAAATTTCCGGTGCCTAAATTAACAGAATGTTTGTCATAGTTTTTTTTTTCCTCTCAATCAGCGAATCTATTAATTCTTTAAATAGTCGCTGTTTAATACCCGTTCACGATATTTCACAATTAATTTACTTGCACATAATCATGTTTTTCAAAGCATGGCTCAAAGACATTGTAATTATGCCTTGTAGAATCAACACTCAAATTTCACCTTTATCTCGTTCACCTTATATCCACCTTTATGTTGTTCATTCGATACACTTGGAATTAAAACATGTATCAATTTCAACTCAACCAGATTTCAGTCCAATGCACAAGCTTAGCGTCATCTGTACAATTATCTTCACAATAATTTCACGAGATAAATCACCAAAACAATCGTTGGAGTTGCGCATTCAGCACATTTCTGTGAAGGCCTTTCCTTTAAAAACATTTTTTTCCCACCGATATGGAAGTATTGTTTTTCTCTCTCTTTCATCGAAATTTGCTGTAAGCGATAGAGTTCGACTGTCTATTTTTTCTCTGTTTCGGTGCTCGCTTCTCAATGTTTCTATCGATATTTCTTTATATACAACGTTATTTAGCTACGAAGTGTTTCCTTTCGTAAATTTTAGATTGAAAAAGCAATAAAAAATTATATGCAAAAAACACGTATGTTAAAAGAAATATTATATATATATATATATTATATTATATATTATATATAATATAATATTATATATATATATATTATATTTATATATATATCATCTATATATATTATATAATATATATATATATATATAATATATATATGTATATATACATATATATATATATATATATATAGTATATATATATATAATATATATATATATATAATATATATATATATATATATATAATATATATATAGTATTATATATATATATTATATAATATTATTTGTTTATCTCTGCTTTGCATTGTAATTTTAAATTTTTTATTTACCCCATAAAATCTCTTGTTTCTCAGCTTTTAATCATTTGTAACCATATTGCTTCGGCTATCTTTAATTAAAGGAAAATAAAATAGCAAGGGATTGTAAAACTTAATCCAAATTGGTATTTGTTTTCTTATAAATTAAAGATTACGAAGCAATATTACAAATGAATAAAAAATCTTGAGACAGAGATTTAGTGGGTAAATAAAAATTTAAAATTACCAATGCAAAGCAGAGATAAACTAAATAATATATATATATATATATATATATAATATTATATATATTATATATATATATATATATATATATATATATATGATATATAATATATATATATATA
>JABUQX010090506.1:20000-27500 GCA_015478945.1 Trachelipus rathkii | reverse complement strand
GCGTATTAGGATGCGAACCCACGCTGCAGTGGCAAGCACTCCGACTGCGTTGCGCTGAAACAGTGCTTGCTATCAGCCTCAATATCCTTGCACTTTCCACTTGGTCAGAAACCTACAAATACTTTCCCTGACCAATTTTCCGATCTCGGGGATTGAGGTTTTTCCGATCTCGAGATTGAGGCGCTGTGGTGAGAATTAACATATATATATATAATATATATAATATATATATAATAATAATATATATATATATATATAAATATATATATAATATATATATAATATATAATATATTATATATATATATTATATATATATATATATATAAAATATATATAAATATAATCATATATATATATATATAGATATATTCTCAGAGTTCAATTTATTATTAGAGATATGAATTCTACAAAGTAATTATGTATATATCTTCATATACTCGACAGTCACTATTTATGCTATTAGAAATATATTTATGTATAGTTAAATTGTAACAAACATTGATTATACGAGATGTCTTGTATAAATATATTTATATATCATGGTACTCAAAGTATTTATTCACGAAGTATATAAATATGGAGGTGAGTTCACTTAGGATATCAGCTCACGCGTTTCTAGTAGCTTTAGGTTGGTGATTCTATAGTAACGTCCGGTTCCGTGGAATTTTTCATATTATTCCTTTAAAAAATATAAATGATTTCGTATAATATCAAATAAATCACCCCAAATGTACTATAAAAAGTCACAAATAAAATATAATTAGGTATATGAAAACTAATATGAGGGAGATTACCTTCAAATTTTAATACGCTTTTTTTATTACTATTTTATTATGTAAAAATAAACGAAAAGATATTAGACTCAAATTAAAGAAGCAAACAAGAACGGCTCAAAGGCATATAGTCTTATGTGGTTAATTTTAAACATAAAGAAAGTATTGTAAAATATATAAGTGCAATATAAAGAAGCCTTTATAGTATCTGAATTGTATTTCAATGCAAGAATCTTCTAATTATAGCAGACTAATAAAGAACATGAGAAGCAAGGAAAGAAAAGTATATAAAGATTATAAAGAAGACCAATAATGAATACACAGAAAGAGAATGGATATGAGAAGTGAAAAATAAGTGAAAGAATAGTACACACAAAATTTGCAGAGATAAGTCGTAATCACGTATTGAAAGAAGAGAATACTACATGTGATACTGTATATTTCTCAACAATTCGTCCTTAAAATATTCACTCCTATTTTCATTTGAGTTGTTCAGTAGCCAGAGGGATGGAAGTTTTAACTTCAAAGCTGAAATTTCTAACTGCTCTGCTTCGTCTATCATAGGTAAATGAACTATTCCATCTTGTTTTACAATCTCTCGTAATTTTGTTTGAATTATGTGAAGTATTTTTTCTGATTCATACAAAGGCTTATAGCAATTCGAAGAATTATTGAACAATTTTTATTGTAGAAATTACTCAATTTTTTTTTGCGAGTGCTGAAAACTTTGTGAGAGTGAGATATTAATAATGAATATATATATATCGAACAATTGTAGCGGTCTTATAGATCACTATATTTATTTCACTGATAAAATGTTGAATTATTATATGTGGTTTTGAAATTTATAAAAACTAGGTGAATCAAATACATATTAAGGTTTATATATATATAGTATGTAGCCAATTGAGGCTAAATATATATAGGATAATATCTTATATTTATTTATTTATACTAATCTCTGCACAGTTCTCTAAACATAAACTATTCTCGTGGTGCCTTATCAATAATGGCAAGACAGGTAGTGTATTCACAGTCAACCTACACGGCATTTCTTAATAATTGTTTCAAGATTATCAGCACACACAACACCTTTTGAATTATATTGAAAGCACTTATGTTATCACTACTTATATTGGATATGATGATTCAATCCCATGGAATGCATTACGATTATTATAAAAGAACACACGCTCAATAATATTTCTAAGTTTCATCAATTTGATGTGATATGATAGTTAGGGTAAAAATGACTTTTGAATTTTTTTGATGTAAGTGCATTGTCCTATAAATATCTGAAATTGATTACATTAAAGAAACTATGATATTAAATAACTTATCAATACTTTTCACGGATCATGGCTTAACAATATACATAACTTTATGAATTTTATTTGTCTCATAGTTATGTTTCGCTACAAAAACATAATATTTATAATAGATTTACGTTGAGCAATTGAGCTCTTCTAGTATTGTCACCACTATATATCATATTATTATATATATATATAATATATATATATATTAATATATATTAAAAGGCCTTTCTCCTCAGGCACCAAGGCCACTTGAAATGAAACTATCAGATCACCAAAGGAAAATAGTTTAAAGAATTTCCATTAGAGGGAAGCATAATATATATATAAAGTAAATCTGTAACATTACTTATGATACAACAATCAACATTAAAACATCAACTCTAGTATAAACTACAATACCATACCTCAATATTTGAAGAGCGGTGAAAAAGAAGAGTTTCACTATGGGAAAATTACTTCCACTTTCTATACGTACTTCAATATCGTGAGTATTGAGGGAAAAACATATGTATATATATATGTGCAGGTGAGATAGTGAAGTGTGTCATGTTTGTGTTTGATGTATGTTGTTTATGTTAAGGATCAAAATAAAAATAAGTTGATGTCAGTGTTTCATTATACGTATCGTACATACTTATAGTGAAGAGATTTCCTTACGTATTCCAAAATATTTTCAATCATTCCAAACAAATGCATGTATAAACGGAAGTATAAATGGTAAAGTCATTTATACATGATCCTATTACTGAGTGTGCAGCGAGATATATCGAATTATGAGTTAGTGAGAATATTATGGTGGACTATTCGGAACGGACGTCGATTCTTGCTCCACGAGCAAATAAACGTTCTCTACTGCTGATGCTTCTTCACTCTGAATAACAAAAAAGATGTATAATATATTTCTCTATAGGAGAGAAATATGTATGTAATGTTTGTTACTATATTAATTTATATATTTTCTATATAGTCTTATAGTGTCAGGATTCTTAATGGTCACTTGAATTTATACACTAAATTTGATATCTTCGCTACTCAGAGGAAACACAACAATGGTAATTCGCACCTAGAGCCGATAATACACGTAATGACGCCATAATAAATGACAACTAGATTAATTATTGTTTTAATATAAGTTATTTCGTATCCTAAATTTGCACTAATGTATTAAAGATGCAAAATTGGCAATAACGTCTTGATTAAAATACTGAAAGGAAAAAAAAGAAAAAAAAAGAATAAAAGAAGAACGATAAAGAGATATAATTAATGAGTAACACCGCTAATATAGTAAATTGTATATGTGTATATAAATGCTCGATGAAAAGAGTGTCGCCCTGGTGCGCGTGTGTTCATGGAAGCTGATAGTTAAGCGCGATATTATGTTTATACTTTACCACTCTACCATCATCACGATGTGTCACACTTTCTAAGTACTACTACTACTACTACTACTACTACTACTACTACTACTACTACTACTACTACTACTACAAATAATAATAATAATAATTAATAATAATAATAATAATAATAATAATAATAATAATAATAATAATAATAATAATAATAATAATAATAATAATAATAATAATAATAATATAAATATATAATATTAATTAATAATAATACGATAATAATACATAATTAATAAATAGATAATAATAATCAATAATAAGATAATAAGAATAATTAAGTATCTATAACGTTAACTATACTATATTAATCCATAATATATAAAATAAAAATTATTATAATATAATAATTATTAATAATATTCAATAAAGTAATCTTATCAATGACAACTCAGTGTTAACCTTTTTAAGAGCAAAGAGAGTTGGTCAACAGCTACAACAGTACCACCTACACTATATATTAACGCTACTAATTATAAATAATAATAATTAATCAAATAATAATATATAAATAATTAAAATAATTAAATAATTATATAATAAATAATAATAATAATAATAATAATAATAATAATAATAATAATAATTTAAATAAATGTTCATTATGATCTAGTAGTTATTGATAATAATAATTTATAAAACCTTTTAAGATATTCTCTTGAAATACCTAATCGAACCTAGTATAAATTTTATAAATTTTGTTGACTGTGGCAGCTATATTAAAAAGCTTTATTGACCCTTTATATGCTTCTCACATCATGGGATAATACTGAAAAATTAGTAAAAATGCTTTTTACTATATCAAACAAACCATTACTTGTACATAACACAGATGCGATTGCCGCATTAGAGATTATAGTAAGAGGAGAACTGTGAACCTGTAAAGTATATTATGTTTCGCGTTCATAAATAGATAGTAAGTATAATATATATATCTTTCCTAAATTTGGATTATTTCTGTATTTACGAAAGCTACTCCTTAAAACCCTCTTGGGTAGGTAAGATGTTTAAACTTACACTATGGTTCGCCGTAGATGTCTCATGATACAACTTAGGATAGAGTTATAATTAACTCGGTGCCTTACACGTATATATCTATGGGATGTCTTAACTATCAGGTTCAGCGAGCAAAACACCTATAAAACATATTATTTGCGATCGTAGGTGTTGTCTATTAAACTAGATGTATTGATCACAGACAACAACCAAGTCGATCTATACGTTTTATTATGTATTTTCGTGACAGGCTTATTAGTGGCTTCGAGATGAGAAGTCCCCGTTTAATGAAACAATCAAAAATCTGTAACCAAATTTAACACACGAGAGACCATTTTATAGCCTAACCAGCGTATGGCTAATTAATGTGAACACATTAACTTAACAACCTTAATCCTAATATAAGAAAAATTATTATCCCATTTTCACACGTCCATTATTAATGACAGTATAATACATTCTAAATTTATCTAATTCATAGTGAGACCCACTAAGCACTGCTGCGAAAATTTTTTTGTTATATGCATCATTGCTGATATGTCGCCGTGCTGATCAAGAAAAGGTTAAGCAACCTGTCAGTGTTATTTCAGTACCGTTAGTATTATCGCGAATAATTGCTGAAACTCATTATTATACATCCATATCAAGCACTTTACATACAGAACACCACTAATACGGACTAACTATAGTATCAAAACATACTTTATGAGCATATATACGAGTATACGTATCATTTCATCATAATGATAATTATCTAAATATTATTAATAATATATTTTTTCCAAAAGCTTGAGAATAGTAAATCTCATTCTCCTACTAACTTAGTATTCTAGTATAAGTTGACGGCTAGTCAAGAACTTCAATATATTTTGAGATATTGCACCGTCAACCATGTCTACTCTATCTCTCTGTTTTATATTCTTTTTTTTTCGCACCGGTACACATAATACGCACTCGAGCACCGCACCGCACCGACATCAGTCAGCTAGTTAGCTACCGCACAGCGTGCAAGAGTCACTTAAATAACAGTATGTATATTACCTACATATAAGACAATAGGTTAATATCTTTATACGCACCAACCGTTACAACTTTCAAACCGCTAACTATAGGCACCTTCCAAACACTATAAAAATTCTGCACCGTCAACGGCACCTTTATACTCAACCTCACAGCACTGAGCATACTCAATTTACTTACCTTAAACTACGCTATACCGCACTGATGCGTTCAGCGCAAACCCTAAATTCGTATAACTAACCAATCCTTAAAAACCTATTTACTATTCTGATATAATCTACTAAAAAGGTAAAACCCTCATAACTTCTTAATGATAACATACCTGGTCAATTTTTACCTAATATAATATTAATCATACAAAAGCACACAGAGACAAGATATATCAAAAAAAAATTCACAGAAAATATGATCCGTTAACTAAAATAAAACAAGCAACCAATGAGACATTATCTACCGATTCGAAATATGGATATATAGCGATCTTATCTCCTTGCGCACGCCCCAGAAACCCTTACACTAAGATTTAGCACTTTAATCAATTTGATTTTACTCTTATGCGAGATAATTGTCCATTATGCTCTCTCATTGTTAAAACTTCTGTAAATTCTATAAATTTGAGCTCTATATCAAACTCTAATGACACTCGCATCATGTCACTATGTATAAACGAATTAGCAATATATTTATATCGCCCGAGTTTATATAAATTCTATCTCAAAATATCTTACTTGCTACTAGCTTGTGTTAACCTTTTAGCATTGCATATCGATCATAAAAATTGTAACCATTATTAACATATCGAGAACAAACGGCAAAACACACCTACACACCATATGCACAATCAGCAATAGACAACTTATATATATAGCACAAACACAATAACGTAGCAGTATTTCTTTTATCTAGATATTCCCATTTTTATTACTTAAGCAGTCAGACAAAAGTTTTTCCATTTTGTTATAATTAGTTATCGAGCTGTACATAAATGATATTGTTGTGATAGTTATTCCTATAAACAGTACGTACCCTACTCATGAGGTGATATGAGTGAGATATATATATAATGATAATATATAGGTAACTATCCAAATAGTGGATGGTACTTCGTCCAAGTCTGAGGCACTTGAAGAGGCCATTTTATTTCTTACCTTTACGTTTGATTATTTTGATAGGCTATATTTTTAAATCAACGTAGTTTTTTTTATTATTCTAACTCTCAAAGTTTTAAAAATTAATAATAATCACTACAGTGATATTTATAGTTTTTATTGACAAAAAATACTGTAATTCAACATATAATTAAACAATAATTTTCTGTATTTATAGCACAATGAGCACACTCAATATTCTTAATCACTTCCAGCCACTGCGATTGCTATACAACTGAATCCGACTGACGTTAGTGATTTAATTTCAAAGTTCGGAGATGCAGACTCAGCATCTCAGAGACCTTGAGTTATATTGAAATGACGACTTGCCTTGAGTTAATTATTATGATAAATGACGACTCTACGTATATAGTATATATATATAGGACTTTGAGTTTATATATTATATAATATTAATTAATAATAAAATAAAATATAAAAATAAACTATTACTATAATAATATATAATATATATATTTATATATATATATTATATAATATATATATATATATATATTATATATACTATATAATATATTTATATAATAGTATTATATATATATAATATTATATATATTAATTAATATATATATATATATGATAATATTTAAAATAATATAATATATATAATATAATATTATATATATATAGATTATATATATATATATATATATATATAATTAAATTATATAAATATTTATAAATATATATTATATTATTTTTTATATATTAAAAAATATTTTTTTAAATATTATAATATTAATCAGAAATTTTAAAATTGGAATTTTCTTAGATAATATGAGTATACCCAGCACCGCAACACTCAGCTAACC
>JABUQX010090506.1:0-5000 GCA_015478945.1 Trachelipus rathkii | reverse complement strand
TAATTATTAAATGGTTTCAAGTGTGCAGGGAAGGCGTAGCTTAAAGGGAAAACGGCGTGGAAAATTAGGGAATTGATTCTATTTAAAAAAAATATCTTATAGTCAAAACATGAAGGCATGAAAATCGCTTGAAAATTATCCGTAGCCAAAGTTCTCTCGTAACGTCTTTTGAAATGGACTTTAATAAACAATTTGTTCTACTGTAAGTTCAGGACACGGTACGACCCCGCCCCAACTCCGATGCCTTGAGCATGACTGACCGCCACGTCTTTCGTACACTGTTAGCAGAAGCGCTTATTTAATGAGCGTTACCCTTCTTTTTTATATTTTTCGTTTTTAATTCTGATACATCTTTTTAGTATTATCTTACTGTTATGTAATTAATTTTCAAAAAGAATTAAGAAAACTTTTTAATCGTAAAACACTTATGAACTTCAAAAATAGATGCAGTTTCTACGCAGTTTAGGATGGTTTAACTTTTCGTGCTGGAGCACGAGTTAGCACCGAGTGCAGGAGTCGGCCTCAGTATATATATATATTACTTTATATATATATAGTATATGATAATATATATATAATATATTATATAGAAACATTATACTCATATATTATATATATATTATATATACTATCATATATATATTTATAATATACATTATATATATATAGGTTCGTTTTCCCGGTTTAAACCCCCAACATCATATATCGAATTATTTTACTTAAACTATGCCCCGATTGTTTTGTAACACCTGTACATATTTTGGATCACGCGTTATAAAGCTTGATTCCCAGAGTTGAAATACTATAGTAATATATAATATATATATATAGCCTATCAGTATATATATATATATATTATATATTATAATATATATATATATATATATCTACACCCTATATGGTAAAGTTTTATTTCTATTGATTATAAAACTAACGAAGCACCCATAGATTTAGAACGCCATAATATCAGGAATCCACGTAGGTCTCACGGCCTCTAGGGGCGACAGAGTTGACTTCGTCCCGCCTCTGCGCCCATCGGCTCGAGCCCCCCTAAGAAATTTGAAGTGTCAAGGAGAACATTATTATTTTTCTATTAAAGGCTCGAGCTGGATAGGGGACAGACGGGGCGACGCAAGTCTCCGGTCGCTTCCCACCTAGACGGCCAAGAGACCCCGACTCCTGACATCTAAGCGGTCTACTCTAGGGTGTTCCTTAGTTTTAAATCATAAAACGATTTCATGTGAGGCTGGTATTGTACTATATATTAATATAATATATATAATTATAATATATATATAATATATATCATATATATATATATGTATTATATACATTATATATATATTTTACACTCTGGAATAAGGCTTTATACCCACTGTTTCCTAGTTACGTAAGTGTTAAAAAAATCAATAGTTTATTAAAATTGATATACCGATGTGGGGGCTTTAACGGAAAAGAACTTATATATATATAGTAGTATATATATATATATACTATATAATATATAATATATAATATATATCATATATTATATATATATATCATAGTGAATATACTATTCTATACTTATGTAATATATATATATATATATGTTGTGTGGTGTCCTAAAAAAGCACATTCCAACAAACCAGCCCTTAGGAATATGCTTTGAGAAATATTCTAAGCATATTCAAAAAAACATACAAAATATCCCTGGATGTGTGATAGAACATTTGAACTTAGTATGCGAAACATTGCTGAGCAATTATTATTATATACTATATAATATATATATATAATATAATACTATATATATGTGTGTGTGTTTGTGTGTGTAGTGTGTGTGTGTGTATATTATATACTATATTAATATATAATATATATATTATATATATATATATAACTATAGTTTATTATATTAATATATAATATATATACACATATATATATATATATATATAATATATAATATATAATAATAATATAATATATATATATATATAATATATATATATATATATATATATGGCTATTTTATTAAAGCAGTTTCTGACTCCTGCATGAGCGAAAATTCAATAGATAACTGTATCGTATTTTAATAATTTAGCGCGCGTAAATACATTAAAATTTTTGGGCTACGCAGAACCAAACCTAAGCCTAACCAAACTTAACATTAATAAGCACCTAATATTAACCAAGGTCACGACTGGGCTTTATATATATTACTTATATAATTATATTTAAACTATATATATATATATATAATATATATATATAATAATATATAGTTATTTTATTTATATATTATATATATATATGTAAGAGCGCCATGAACACCAAATGGAAAAGGGTTATTGTTCAGTTCGGTAAAAAAGTTTAAAGATAAATTGCTCGTTTATATCTCACCAGACAACAGGAATAGATGGATACGGTGCTGCCTCAAAAATAGAAGGAACTGGGACAGATTGTGAGCCAAAGCGCAAGAATATTTGTAATGAGATGTAGTCGATTAAAAAAGAAAGAATACGGAGAACAAAAGCCAGCAGGAAAGCGCTCGGTAAGAAAACCATTTATTATGTTTTGTTCTTGTCGGTTCTATAGCGGAAATATTTTCTTGTTTAAGTTTTGGAGGAAATAAGCTATGAATAAAAAATTATTATGCATCTTAGTAAAAAATGCCCAGACCCCTGCCGATACTAACTTGTTATAAAGATTGTGAAGAAATATCGATTCCGGAAACATATTTTTTCTTGTTTCTTTTTCTCTGACCCTAAATAGAAATGATAACGATTACTTAATCTAAAATAAAAAAGCTTCTAAAGAGATTGCATTGTTTCTGAAATGCTTTCAGAATTTCTTCACTATGCCCAAGTTGCTTGCTCTTGATACGGGTGTCGTTCACCCTCGTGTATGGAGTTACCTAGCCAAGATCCCCCTGGGGCTGTATTTATGTAACTCACAACATTACTGGCTAGCTCTTCTGAAAAGGTTCGCCGGTAACGTTTAATAAGGATTTCTCTATATACTCTGGTCCTCCCAACTATTTCCATCTTTTTTAATCCTTCAAATCTTACTTCAATCCCCTTTATTTAGCCAAAGTCTGTTGTTAATTAATTTTTTATTTTAAATTCCAAAAGTTTATAACATCATAAATATATTAATAAAAAATAATATTATAACTCACACATAATAAAATATCACTAACCAATAATGATAATAAATATATAATAATAATAATAATAATAACAATAATAATACTGAATAATAATAAGATAATAATAAATAATAGTAAATAATAATAAATAACAAAACCCTGCCAAAATAAATAAACAAATAAAAATAATAATAATAATAATAATAATAATAAATAATAATAATAATAATAATAATAAAAATAAAAATAATAATAATAATAATAATAATAATAATAATAATAATAATAATAATAATAATAATAATAATAATAAGAATAATAGATAATAATAATAAAATAAAAATTAATAATAAAATAATAATAATAAACTTAATATAATAATACAATTAATAATAATAAAATAATAAAATAATCAATAATAAATAATATATAATAATAATATACATATAATAAAATAATAATAATAATATACAATAATAATAATATATATAATAATAATAATAAATGAATAATTAATAATAAATTAATAATAATAATAATAATAATAATAATATATAATAATATAATATAATAAAATAATAATAATAATAATTCACTCATAAATAGAAACAGCAACATCCTAAATTTGTACAAGAAATACTTTCAAAGTAATAAAAAATATATTTTCATTTTTAAGGATATAAATTTCTTACTAATTTTCATAAAACTTTTAAAAATTTAATTGTTATAAATTGAAAGCTTTAATCTAATATTATTAATAAACTTTTTATAAAAATGGCGTAAACTAATATTAAGTTACTTATACTTGGATATTTCCTTTGTTGGAAAAACTACTACTTACTATACGACTACTACTACTACTAGCTACTACACTACTACTACTACTACATACTACTAATAATAATAAATAATAATAATAATTAAATAATAATTAAATAATAAATAATAATAATAAAAAATAATAATAATAATAATAATAAAATAATAATAATAAAAATAAAAATAAAAATAAAAATAAAAATAAAAATAAAAATAAATAATTAAAAATACATAAAATAATATAATAGATAATATAATATAAATAATAATAATATAATAATAATCAGAAAAGAAAAATAAAAATAAAAAATAAAAATAATAAATAATAAATTAATAGAATAATAATATAAAATAAAAATAATTTAATGAATAATGAATAAATATAAACAAATGAATAATAATAAATAATAATAATAATAATATTGAATCAATAATAATCAATTATATGATGACAGTAATAATAAAATAAAAATAATATAATAATAATAATAATAATGAAGTATAATAATAAATAATATTAATAATAATAAAAAATAATAATACATAATAATAATAATAATAATACATAATAATCACATAATAATAAATAACAATAACAAAACAATAACAATAACAAAATAATAATAAAAACAGATAATAATAATAATTATTCAGATAATAATAATAATAGATAATAATGAATATAATAATAATAATCAATAATAATAATAATAAAATAATAATAATTAATAATAATTAATAATAATAATAATAAAATAATAAAAAAAATAATAATAATAATAATAATAATAATAATAATGAGATTTACAATACTCAAAAAATATTTCTTTTCGATTTTCACTTTTATTCCATATACTGTAATATTTTTTCTTTATTTTTTGCATGAGAATAATTAGTCAGAGATAGTTCGGTCAAATTTATCTTCGTCTACTCAAGAATTATCCTTCCTCATCACTTAATTATTCTTCTCCGCAACGTCCAGAGGTTGCCACCACCATATTTTAGAGTAAAGCACCGACATGTTCTCAAAAATTCTTGCTATTTGTAT